>JAHWFP010130152.1:28116-41351 GCA_023313725.1 Lithobius niger
GTAAAATAGCCTCCAAGTTGAGAAAGGTTTGGCCTTTCAAAGGAGTGATATCAGACCAAAATATTCACCAAGTTAATTCCACTGACAGTAGCCTACTTCAGACCATGGGCAGATTTCAGGGGTGAGTAGGTGCCCCCACCTCCTCATCCCCGCGGGTTTTCGGAGTAGCACTCGGACTAGAGGGCGTTTCGGTAAAAAAAACTCAAAGAACTTTTTTCCGTTTTTCTTTTTTCTTCAATAGACTTTTTTCTCCCGGAAATAACATTTTTTTTTTTTTACGTAGACATTAACCCCACCCCTCTATGTTTTTAATGCAGATATTTTCTACACTTACCATTTTTTCTCGGACATTTCATTTTTCGGACTTTTTTCCTAGATCGGTGAAACGGTTGAATCATAACAGTTCCCATGGCGTAACTTTCCCCTTCAATAGAAACATGAGTTTACAGGGTGCTAAATAGACGAGTGTGATTACTAGTTCTGCTAACTAGTATCGACCTGTCAACAAGGTGTATCTGTCTTTGTGTCTGCCATGTCCAAAAGCTTTCAACTGCTCAAATCACAAGCGTGCATGCCAGAGTGGTGATAAGAATGAGGCTGGAATATTAACGAGTTGGAAGGGTGATTAGACAAACAAAAGGCTTTCTGCTTTAAAACAAAGCTGTAATATCAAGAGAAAGACAAGTGGAATGTTTTCTTTTTAATCTTTACTCACTTTTCTGAACAATTTTGCTTCGGAATAATAAATGGAATGGTCATTTTAATATTAAATAAGAGTGGTGACTAAAACACAAAACAACTCATGGCGTAAAACGTTTCGCATTCCAATTCCCATTCCGCAGAATGACGTTTCGACGAATCAAAATGTTCTTTAAAAATTTAAACATTGGAGATGTTAAAGATATGAATTCCTAATTGGAAGAAATTTGTGATTAGTTGTTGTTTCTCATGTTACATGTTTCCCATTTCGTAGAAACATCTTTATCCGTTTTATTTTCTGCGAAACGGGACATAACCGTGGCCAGTATCCGTAAAATGCTTAGAACTAGGACGGTATCTGATCACCTTCGAACCTATAACTTTCGTTCTGGATTAATGAAAACATTCTTGGCAAATGCTTTCGCCACAATTAATTCGGATTAACGTCGTTTTCAACTGCTAAGGTTATCTCGGGAAGGAACGAAGTGGGGACAATTTTGCTAGGATACTACATTACACTTGTCGATTTTTTTGCTCCTAGTCAGAGGTTCTATGTAAACAAAATCGCGAGGGCAATAAAACACAGTAAGAATGCGTTAACTGCACTTCGCTTCCCAATGGTGAGGAAAAAATCCTTGAATATTTTTAAATGACTATAAATTCGGGAAGAGAATGGCCTAGGAATTGCGATTGTGCTAGTGTGATTTGTGGCAATTCAAAAATCTTTGGATATTTCCAGGAAAATTGTCATTCTTCGTCCCGAGATAACCTCAGCAGTCGAAAAAGAATTCATCCGACTATTTTTTTTTTTGCCCTCATAAACGCAATTTCAGGACGGAAAGCCTCAATTTTTGCTCTTTAAATTTAACTCAATTGTCTGTCAAATTTGGTTTTAAGTCGTTAATTTCTACTCTGAAGCATCGTTAAATTAGATAGTAATAACGCGTCGACAAAGTTTTTCTAACATAAAAAAAATCAATTTATGGCTATAAATTAGACAGATTTGCGTTATGTTTAGTACGTAAGAAAACTGTTTATAGTCGAACAATAGACACTTTATACCACGCGCCAAGGCTGTTTTACGTGACGCAGGTATCACGTGACTGGGCTAGTCCACTGAGACGGCTAAAGATCCGGTATTCTCGTTCGTCAGTGGCTAACTCATGATGACATCACGGCAAACAGCTTTGTTACGTTAATGCTGTGCTATAAGAATAAAACAAACTACTATAAAAACGAAACTGAATCCAGTAACGTCCATCAAGGGCATGCAACTACGGCCATTACTTAATGCAAGCTGTGAGTATTCCTAAAATGTTTAATACAACACGAGTAGATAGAATTCCGTAGGAATAAGAAGCAGCCAACTTTAAGTGACTCAGTAGCGTTTGATGGATCAAGCGATTTACTTGATCGTAGCCAATAAATTGAAAATAAAAATTCGACCGGTGTAGTAGGCATTTTCCTAGAGTGATCAGAAAGCTCAGCGGCCGAAATAACCCGATTATGCTACTTCGTCAAAAGAGTAACACGCTTCAGTATCTTAGGAACAGACTCGATATGTGTTCACTACCATTCTAGTGTTGTCAAGGGCGTTACCAGACAATTTTTGAGTTTTATAACGGCCTACCAGACATCTAATTGAGCTCACAAGACCGCAGTTACTTGGCCGAGTGAGAGATGCTACAATGCATTAATTCACATATGATTTCTGCCCAGTGTTCCTTTCAAGCCCAGTGCTCCATTTATATGATTTCTATACTCACTGTGCTACCCAGTTTCTCTTCTTCGAATATCTCCGGAATTATTTGAGACACGAATTTCATCTTTGGAACTCTTTACTTTCATACACCAAAGGAGCCCTTGTCGGGAAGCTTCAACCAAGTCAGAACAAAATTTCGAATGTTATCTATTTTCTTTCATGCCCCATGGCCCCTTGTCATGAATTTCGAACAAATCAGAACAAAATTGTGAACGCATATCGTTGCCCAAACAGACAAACAAATCCTAAATTCAGTCGAATATTCGGCTTCGTTCGCTTCGCTCGCTCAGCTAACAAACACCCATCGTAGCACACGTCTTCGACATTCCACTAATTCCGTCAAAAGTGTGCAACTCAAGAACGAATCATGAATCACAAATATCTTAAGCCAAACGAAAGAAAACGGGACGTGATAAGGTCCGACATGTGAATGGGATGTCGAGCCTCATTGAAGAGGCGTAGAAATGGCAGGAAACACTAATCTCTGGAGACCCTCATTATCATACTAACTGAGAGAGAAAAAAAAAACCACCTTAATTATGACGCTGTCAAGAAAATGGCAAGTGTATAGTGGACTTTGTCATGCTATCATTATAATTTGTCTGCAAGGATACGCCCCAATAATTTTCCAACTACAAAGGAATGCTTTAAAGGCCGCAGGAAAGTAAAAAAAAATTGAAGACGATGCTACATCTTTGTTACAGGACGATGACTTTACAAGCAACTTTCGGGTCCCTTCTTATAAAAGGTCCGAGCACAGAGTAGAACAGTCCAGGCCGCTTCGATTCTGACTATCTGCTTCGATTGGTGCTAGGAATGTTAGGTGGGTCTATTGTTTTGTGAAGTGATTGTGCGCATAGTGTTAGCATGATGTGACAGGCACGTGCTGATGTCTGATTGTTGACTAGAATGAAGTTTCCATTTTGGTTGACGCAGATTAAGAAAAAAACTAGAGTGTAATTATGTAGAATAGTTTCTCGTAAATTTTAACATTTCTGTGGCTATAGAAAATGCATAGCGAGACACTCAATGCTAAAATATAACAGAATAGTGTTATAGTATCAGGAACAAGACTATGTGCAGATTTTGATGAGATAATGTGGCAGAGGTATGGGGGACCACAAAAACAAAACTAAGTACAGTTTTTGCTGAGATAATATGGCGGAGGTGTGGGGTACCTCAGGAACAAGACTATATGTACAGTATTTGCTAAGATAATACTGGCGGAGGTATGGGGGAACCTTAGGAACATGCCTATGTACAGCTTTTGTCAAGGTTTGTCGGAAGGGCGGATGGTCTCAGTTTAAAATTTTACCCCGGACCTCCAGTCACCTTACTGCAGTGCTTAAAGTGCCCTTGGCAATCGGTACCTTACACTTTTTAATGTTAGTTCGGAAAGGACAATAGGAAAGGTTTAACTGAGTGGAAGAACAAAAAGAGATGACTATACGTAGGGAACGGTGTTGAACGCTACAGTCAGTGGGTACGACTAACATTGTCGAATGGCGTTGAAGTTGTCACTTTTCGTTCGCTTTAGGCCTTATGCAAAAGGCCCACTGGGACTGAAACTGCGTTCCTCGATCGCTAAATAAGCGAGGAACGCTACTTCAATCCAACTTGGCCTTGCTTATGCTTAAAGTATCAGTACACCGGATCAGAGAGGGAACTGTTTGGCTCTTAACCTTTACCTATAATTTACATACGATCGGAGTTTCTGAAATTAAATGCCATAAAATTTGAACGGACTTACACAGTTATGACGAGACGAAAACATTCTGAATACTAGGAGGTTCAATGTCCTCCCAGCCGATTAGCCGAAGACACAGTGCTAAAATGCGAGAGGGGATAATTTTTCTAAGAGAATCAAATCGGTTATTAGAATGGAATCGATTAGACTCTTATGCAAACGGTTTGTCTGTCTTTCTGTCTGTCTGTGTGTTCGCGCTATAACGTTTTAACGAATTATCGGATTCTTGACAAATTTTGCACACAGATTCTATGGCACTTTTCTAGGTTTAAGTTCGAAAATGGATCGAATCCGTTAGGGAAATCCTCCACTAGAAATAATCAAAGATTTTTGTTCGCAGCAAACGTACGAGGTTCGTTATTTTTTCTTCATCCGACTGACGTCATCCATCCACGACCAATTACTGGGAACTAAGTAGCCTTCGTCAGCAGCTGATGTCACCACCAACCGACCAATGACTGGTAAATGATTGCACAGATCACTGACGTAGGCACGTGGCTCCACTGATCTCATTCGTACGAACTGGATAACAAGCTTGTATAGTCATGTCGGCATGCGAAATTAGCATAGACATAGGCTACTTGTTTGGACAATCGTTCATGACTTTAATGCTAAGTATTTTTTTTTGGAGGGGAAGGAGAAATATTTAAATAACTTCTACTGTATGACATTTTTGTTGTTGTCAGGGGACAGGAGGGGGGGGGGCGCAAATTCATAAAACTACTTTTGGGCAATGACTGTGCTCTCTAGATATTTCATCCTTATCAGTCGTGCGACGTGGCAACGTCACAGTCGGATAAATGAAATGTTCAAAACGCTGAGACTAAACGGTTTGGAGGCTTCCCGTATCGCAAAACTGCCAAACGGTGCTGAATATTTTTAATGTTGATTCAGTTTACTAATGTTCTAATAAAACTTACAGTTTAAAATGAAACCGATTTAAAAATCGTAGTGGGCTCGTCTTTAATTGAGAGGTGCGCGCCGCCATGCCATCCGATGCAGTTGATCAAAACATGCATGGGGGGATTGGGGGGATTGAGACTAAAAAACTGGAACTGCAAGCGACCACTGGTTTTACGGTTGCATACGCGTCATGGAACCGCGGCCAAGAAATCATTTGGGTGTTTGGATTGTATTCTTCGGAGCGGTAACTATTCACACGTGTTAGACAATTAGTAGCCATATCGATCGCTGTATTCGCTAGAGAAAACAAATCGACTCTCACTATAATTGGTTTAATCAGGTTTATTCCTGGAATAATTTACGTGCCACAATCCACATGAGCACAGGCATCATTCGACCGTACTCTCTCAGAAATTGCCAGATGTGGCTAATGTTAATCTCGAACCCGGCACCTCTGGCACCCAACTTCTGGCACCCAAATTCTGAACTGGATCTTTAACCGTTCCAAGTACACTAAATTTTTTGTTGCTTCACAGGATCCCCTCCTTTCCTGCATCTTTAACTGAATTCTGAAACTCGATTTTAAATTCCAATTTTTTTTGCCTCCTGCAAGCAAAATTCGTATGTGCGTCGCTGATTCAGTCGGGGATCGTGTAAACTCATTAAATCCACTAAACTCATTTTTATTAGAATTTAGCCAAGAAAACGACTCCTTCGTTCCAATTCAAGCACCTTCTCCCCCCCCCCCCCCCAACAAAAAAAAACACCACTTGGCCAAAAAATAAGAAAAGACTCATTCAGTAGCCAGGCGTTCTCCCACCCCCCCCGCTATAACGAACGGACGTACGCGGTCGAAGGATTGTATAAATTGGCACAATGTTTTCTAATCAGTCAGACTACAGCTACTAGGCATAAGCACGGAGGGAAAAAAAATTAAAACATGTTTAAACGTTTAGGTCTATAACTCCATATAATAGCGTGCAATTTTCGACTTGTAAGACGCGCCAAATACAATAATTTCGGACCCCTACCCTCTTATTACCACGGGCTACAAGAGAACCAGAAAAGAGAAAAAAAAAAGAGAGTTAAAAACAAAATTAGAGGTTGCCCCTTATTATAACCCTTAACCCGCGCAACACAATCAATAATCGCGATAAATGTCCCCTCATAAAATAGATGGGGGTGTGAGGGGAGGGTGGGAGGGAGCGAAGTCGTTGAGAGAAATCCTCTCTATGACGTCGTAGCACCCGCATTAATACTCAGAAATAAAAATGTTAAGACTTTGAATTTGGTGTGCTCATTGGCGGGTATAGGTGCAGGGTGCACTGGAAGTGAGCGCACTGCCCTTCAGCACTAAATTTAGTTTTAAAAATATTGTTTTAATGTTATGTGTGGAGAAAAACAAATTTGACCAACACATTTTTGAGTTGAGCTTCAAAATTGGTGTTTACTTATAATATAGTACAGTATATCACATTCATGTGGAGGGCTACCAGAACGGTAGTGAGCCACTTACACCGGGCCTACTTGAAACGCGAGAGCAGGAATTTTTAATAAAGCTGGCACAACCGCAAAAGGATTTTTTTTAAAACCTCTTCAAAAAATGTTCCAAGGGTTGGGTCTTTAACATTCTACGAAATCCAGACACAGTGCCCATATTTACTGTTTCTGCGCTAAGTGAGTTCCACACGGGTATAATGCGGACATTTCCCGACATTCAAGATGTGAGCCCTGGGCTTACCCACAAATGACAAAAAAAGGAGATGAAGAAAGTTTTTTACCTCTTCCCTCTTTCCTCTTGGGGGGCAATTTTTGTCCCCGATGAAGCCCCAAGTGGAATCGAAAATTCTTCAAAAGTGACTTTTAGGCCACAGAAATGTATTCAAGGAAATTAAAAAGGCGTTAACCCAGCTGCAGATGAAAGACCATAGCTATTCAGTTAGGAATCAGATGTCATTGTGGGGAGTCCCCATGTTGGTTGCCTGCTGACTGAATTTTGACAAGAGTCGATGTTTTGTGGCCTAAACTTGTCTAGAAGCACAGTCAAGCCAGAAAAGGCATTATAAAAGGCTAAAAATATAAAAATGTCACGCGCTCCTACCTCCGCCACTGGTTGTGCTTTAAACGATAGAGTTCAACGGCACATCGATTAAGAGTCTAGATCGTGGCTATTTCTTACAATTATTGACTCAAATAAACACCTAAATTCAAGGTTTAAATTAGGCAGGATTGGTCTGGAACGCCGCTACCGTTCTTTAGTTTAAAGCCGGATAAGCGTACCGGTTGATTTTGCTGTTGCTTTAGCTGAAGTGTTTTTCGGTGGTGATCGGTGGTTTTCTAAAGTGTTCCGGTATTCGAGGAATGCTTAAGCGCTAGTTTACTCCAAAAACAGTTGCATCTCTAAACTAAAATGTAAGTAAGGATAATATTTTGTTAGGTTTGTGTTGGACAGTTTTTTATGTTTTTTTATATATTTTTTAATATGCAGTTTGTCTCAAGATGTTCGCCTAAACTTGTGAAAAAAACGCAGTTCATTTGAATTATTTTCATCGTTGTTCGGAACAACGGTGAAAATAATTCAAATTAACTGCGTGTTAACGCTCATACAAAAACATGTCAAGGTAAAGGGACCCACCGATCATGTTTTCCCAAAGAAACAGCTGCACCAAGTGTGTGGTTCGAATGAGCTCACTCGTAACTTAACTCACAAATACCAAGGTGTCCCAGTTTTGAAGAAATGCGCAGGGAATGTTTGTTTTAAAAGACATCGCTTCCAATCAATCAATCGAGTTAAATTGACCAAGCTTTTCTCCAATTAAAAAAAAATAGAAAACTCTTCGTATTCGGACAGTGATGAAAGCTTTTTTTTTTAAATATACTTTCTCTGAACCATTTTGTACAAGTGTTGTCGTTTGTATAGTTTATGGTGTAGTTTAATAACAGTGCTCCTTATTCCATTCTAACAGTAATAAAATCTATTTTTTTTTAATTAGTAATTCTATTTAACCTCCCCTCCCCCAATCTACCTTTTCCCCCAAATATTACCAGTTCTTGTTCAATCTGTATTAAAAATAAATTATGCAGCCTGAAAATGAGTAAATGCTTTGTCAACCACCGACTAATAGTCTGAAATTTAAAGGTCCTTGCGTCCGTGCAGGCCTTCTTGTATAACTCAGTTCTGCAACAATCTCAGATGTATGTAATTGTTGCAAACGCATTCATTCCCCCCCCCCCCCCCCCGAACTCTCCAATCCCCTATCTGTGTGCAGCAAAAGCTGTAGTTGATTTACTTTGTAAGTGTAGTGAAAGTTTCAGTGAAATGTTGCCTTCTGATCAGGTCAGGAAGATAAGTTAGTTTATTTTACTCTAAAGTATTTAATAGGTTATACATTGGGAACAAAATTACAGGAGTGAAGATCTGTGTCGCAGAGTAAACTTGTGCAACACAAAACCACATTAAGGTGTCAAAAGGTGGCAACAAATTCGGAAATGATGAATTAAAAGCAATATACGGTCAAATAAAAACGCACACACAAAAAAAAAGTAAGGGCGCGTTTATGCTGCATGACCTTCTCGGTCGCCGAACGCTAGTTGCTAGTCAACTTTTTATTCATTTACGATTAGTTTCCCGTTTCTACTAAATGAATACGGTAATAGGCAACAAATTAAATATAATATAAATAATAATATATTAATAGGTTTATTCAGCAATCGGCCCGAAGTTCTGTGAGAACTTGTGTGTGCCGGATTACAACATAAAATATGCAAGGACATTGTGCGAGGAAAAAAAATAAAAATAAAAAACAGAAATATGGTGTTTAAGCAGTGAGACATTTTGAAAGCAAGGCAGGAACATTTGGTTAGACATTACACTTGCAACTGTTAACACCACTAAAAATCAGCACATGAAAATATAACAATGCTAACAATATCAAAAACATTAACAGTTATCAGGCTCATATCAGGAACGCTAGTAAATAACAACACCAATAAAGAACACCGTGCAACAGTAATTTTAAACATAGTTACAACATTGTCATTTCACGCTTTTTTCAATATTTCCTATTCCCGCTCAGAGAACAGCTTCTAGCAATAATCAAACGACGGCAGAATAAATAGCTTCTCGCAGCGAGAATTCAAAATCCAACATGTCGTCCATTTCCGGGTTACTGAATCGAAGACAAACCATCGAATGCCGGCATTCGAAAAGCATTCTGTCGTCTTGTACTGCGGTAAAAATTGTTTTCCAGTTGTCATAAATCGACGCTGTCATGTTGGACGCGTCGTACGTCGTGTCGCGAGGCACGAGGAGAAAGTTTGCGTCTGCGTTGTTGCCATGGTTACTGCGTATATAGACAACTCGAAAGCCGCATGCTCCGGTAAAGGCGAGAAGCAGCCAGCAGATTTTGTATTGACCAAATAAAATCTAGTAAGCGAGAAAATGTCCTTGCGTAAACTCGCCCTAAGTCATGTAGGCTATATAAATCGTATGTGCAATAGGTACTAAATAGAACCAAGAATGTGTTTTTGTTTTTTAGGAAGGACGAACCCAACCTGGGTTATCTGCCCCATGACAATGAGAGGGACAATTTAGCTGGAGAAATCCAAACGAAAAACCTAGGAAAAAGAACGATACTAAACATTAGCAATAAACAAAATTTCAAGGTCAGTAAGCCCAACAATAATTTCATTCGCGTAGAATTGAATTTGAATTTACTTAGAAGAGTCGTGACCTCTAGTCGAACTTGAACACAACTGCGTTCCGTAGGTATATTTTATATTTGGAAACTCAATACGAGGATGAGAACTTCAACATCAAAAAAAAAAAAAAAAATAACAAATCCAGGCAGACGATTAGTAAATTTCCTCGGTATATTATTTACACACATAAATTTTCGAATCAAAACTCCTGATTGTTTCTCAAATTAACGACGGTTCCATACAGCAGTAAAGAGTTAAATCAGCTTTTAACTGTTTACTGTTGGCAGTATGGAGGTGTAGGAGAAAACCCACCACACCCATCTTTCCGCTAAGTCTGCAAGAAGGCTGAACAAATGCAAGAATGAGACATTGCCTGTCTTGCAATGCCCATGGCCACTACGGATTTTCGACAAAACAGGCCAAACCTCCTTAATTTTTCTGTATTTTAGGTTAAGTCCTGCGCTAAAGACGCAGTTGAAAGATGACGATGGTTTTAAGAACGGCCAATATTTTTATCTTCGAAATGCAATGGAAAATGAAGGGTTTTTTAATGTATGGCCCGCCTATTCTATTCAGGTTAGCCAGAGGGAGGGTGGGATTGGGTGTGGCGAGGGGTGGAGCAGGGAAAGCCCTCTCCTCACAAGAAAACCCTCTTATTTATTACGTGCGGGAAGGAGGGAAACACGAAGGGGGTAAGTGGTTGGGGGTGGGAGGGGTTGATGGATTCTTGAAAGCTCTAAGTTCATAATTATGTGGGGGATGTGCAACTAATTCGTCAAGAAGTGTTAGATTTCGGGGCAAAATCAGGGTGATTGAGTTAGCTGCAAAACTTCATCAGAGACAGAAGAATATTCTCTATCGGGTTTAAGAGAATTCTACACTCCTTATGCGCATTTTCATCGTGATTGGATTTCATTAAACCAAGTCTAGCACATAAGTCAGTTAACTAACTAGTAGGACTGACTGACCCGGTAACTAAGTGACCACAGGGTCGCAAATACATTTCCGGGAGCCCAGGGTTAACCCTAAGAATTATATGATTTTTTTATTAGTATAATTTTTTATTTAGACGTTACCCAACCGTTATATTTGGTTTTTCCGTATTTTTCGTTATACTGACTCCACTGTTCGGAGGAACCCGGACTGCCACCCCCCCCCCCCCCTCCCCCCCCCCCCCCGTTGGAATTTGTCTGACCGTAACAAACGTACAGATTTAAATGAACAGCTTGGTTTTATTACAAATATTTCAAGTAACTACTAAATAGGCTGTTTTTAAATGGAAGTGAATTTTACTGTCAATCAATTCTGCAACAACTTTAATAGGCCACTGCTCTACTGACTTTTCATTTACTGGCTACTATGTTACAGTTGCAAGTATGGACAGTTTATTTATTTATTTATTTGATTTTAAGCAAATATCCACGAAGACGGGAATTATTTTAGCAGTTTATCCGCAAATAAAGTCAACAAATTTGTTTGATAACATTCAAAATTGATAAGATTTCCTTACTGTAAAATACCTACAGTGTGGAGACGTGCATTGTACTGCGGCACCAGAATGCCGCTGATTTCATCCAGGGTTCAGGGCACCCGCGCACACGGCGGCCAGGTCGCGTGGCTAGCGGTAGTCGCGGCCAAAAAACACAGTGACGTGCCGCGCGGCCACGTTCGTTTTACATTGATACTTCTATACCACGTGATGAAAAATGAACACGAAGCAAGTATGATCGGCCTGTGGTCGCCTGCACGCCGCCTGGCATCCTAGTGGCCACCACGACTGACTGGCAGCAGCAGCCAAGTACGCGTTGCTACATAACCGTAAGCATTCTCGTTGGCCGCAGCGACCTGGCAGCCGTGTGCGCGGGGGGCTTTCATACTGTCAAACAACAAGCTTTAATTTTCGACCAAGTATTGTGGTCATTATCAAAATACTAAACTTTGCGTTAAACGAAGAGACACAATGCAGCCAACATCGTAAGCAGATAAGTATGACAAATGAGCAGAAATTATTGCAAAAAAAAATTACGTGTCATCGTGACTGTGGTAATTGAACCCGGGTTATTGAAATGGGCCTCAAGTACACTAGACAACTGCTAACTCGACACTATCATAATCCCTGGTATTGCCACTGGTTTACAGCAGCCTTGTGATTCAGGAGGAGGAGTGGGGGGGGGGGGGGGGGCGGAACTCTAGACCTCCAACCGTGGACAAACATATATAGGCTACAAAGTTGTTCAAGCAACGGAAATTAGCAATAAACATTAATATTAAACGAAAAAACGACCAATCCAAAGACCCTTGTTCATTTCCCAGAGTCACGATGGCATATAATTTTTTTTGTCATAATTGCTGCTCATAATGTTGGCACCACTCTGTTTCTTCATTTAATGTACATATACAGCTAATTTCCGTTTCTTTAATCTTAGTTTAGTGTATGATTTATGTGTTTCCTTTCTCCTATACAATTAACATTGATTTGTGTATGTTTATTTTTCATTTTGTGTCGCTGAGTCATTCGTGTCAACAGACCAGTCCTGGGACCCTAGTCTCGACTTTATCGTTTTCGAATCGCATGCGGTTTTATCAAAAGTCACGTGCGATAGATTGGGCGAGCCATGATTTTGGCGCTCTTTTTGGTAAAATCGCCTGCGATTTGAAAAGCGCAACTGGAGACTATAGGCCCCCAAGTCCACCTATTTTCGGGTACTCGGGTAAAAAACTAATCCGGTCCAACACTCTGGTTCAAAAGTATGACACAAAGCATCACATGCATTATTAATATTTAATATATTTTAATAATATTAAAAATAATAAAGCGTATAAACTACGGATGTAAGCCTTAAAAAACAGATACAAAAAAAACCTATAGTAGGCCATCAGCGCCGCACTAATACTTGTAAAAGAATCTGCAGCGGCCCCAAAATAAAAACAAGCTGGAGCTTCTTTTCAGCGTTTAGTACGACGCTGGTTTCTTACATGTCTTTTTCTTGTATCTATTCTTTTAGAGCATTACGTTTTTTAAGGCTTACATCCGTATTTTACATGCTTAAACATTTTTTTTCCGTTGTTTTTCCGGGAGATATTACCGGTAAATTAAATAACTAGAAGCTTGACATGAGATAATCGCGATTTGAGATAACTGAGATGAACGTCTTTTGAGATAAATCAGTCACATTAACGCAGAAGCCATCCAATCGGCATCGCACCACTTCTTCGTCAAAAAACAAGGTCCAAGACGCAGTGCGAGCTTTGTGAAGGATCCCAGGGGACCCTGAGCAAAGCGTGCAAGTACATCCTAGTGGTTAGCACCGTCGTCTCCAGACCAAGAGAAAGCCGGTTCGTATTCCATGACTGACACAAATCGGTTCGAGAGCAAAATTTTCCCAGCAAGAACAACAACAATAACAACAACAACAAGATTAT
>JAHWFP010130152.1:41451-82351 GCA_023313725.1 Lithobius niger
AATCGGATCATTGCTATGATCTCCAGTTGACGGCAAAGACTCCCAACAAAAACAAGAAATATCCATGCTGTGGAGGCCAAACGGTTCGATTGTAGTCTATAAAATTTGTAAAGCAATGAAATATCACGACCCCAAATTTTGATTTCGTTGGTCTATGTCAATTATGGGGTTTGACGTCTAACAAGAAAGTTCATGCTGAGACTTCCATACAGTTGATAGTAATAATTCACAAAATAAATATCCTTTTTCTTCGTCGGATAAAAGAAGCCTGACATCTTCAATTAGTAAGGCAATACAAATCAAATCTTTTAGATTCAGGTGACACATTCAGCCACGGCCATTGACCTAAACAATTCGTTAGGTGTCCTGTAACAACGGCGATGCTTATTACTAACATAACTCAAGATAACAGCGCATGCCCACAACCGTCCAACCAATAATCGATTGTACAGCACAATGCGTTTAATGCTCGTTGATATCAGGCGAAAAATCTGCACTGCTTGTACAATAAATAAAATCGTAATCATTTGGGTGGTCGGATAGATACGAAGCCATATCTCACCCTTGTTTTCCACCTCCTCAGCACCCGTCCTCTTGTTGTCCTGCCTCCCCCCTCCCCCTCTCACTTTCCATCTCCCACAATTCACTCCGGCGGGCTACGTTACTCCTGATTTGTGGACGATTGGGCCCACCCATGTTTGTTACGAGCCAGGCCACATCCTAGCTGGCGCAACCCCAAACCAGATCTCCCTATGCAGCTTCCTAACCAACCAGAGGTGTGCGTCGTAGTACATCTTCGGTGGTGGTGGAGGTGTTAAAGCAACATACCGCCTGCCTTATAACCTTCCGCCTGCCTCACAACACCCACGCGACGATTACATCCGCGTATTTACCACAGCTAAGGTCAACTGAGACGGTAGCTTCGTTCCTCGCAGTGAAAAACATAGCTACTGTTTCAGTTGGCATTGCGCCTAATAGTCCAGCCACCGTGAACCCACTGATCGTGTCGTCAAAAACCGGAATGATTCTTGTATTTTAAAATCATAATTTATAATTTTCTAGACTAGTGTCTTACAATTTTGCTTCGGCGATCTATTGGAATAATTGATTTGAATTTTTACCGCGTTAGTCTATTAGATTGTAGATCTCTTGGTAATTATTAGAAAATTAGTAGATGTATACACAGAGATGAAACGTCATGATTATTGTACGCGCACAATGCATGATTTAGTGGCGGGTCGTTCTTAAATATAGTTAACAATATTCAACAGAAAATCTCCTAGACGCCACATTTTAAAACGGTTTTTTAGCAAGGGAAAGACTAACGGTAAGTAAATAGACCTGTGGGGCCGTACTTGATGTGGAGGATCGAGAAAAATGGCGTTGGGAGGTATATCCCTTTAATAGGGGCGCCTGTATTCGGAGGGCGGCGTGGGCGACTTGCAACAAATTTACGCAGTGGTGTCGGCGGAGTTCTCCCAAAGCGTGCGCATACACCAAAATTTTCTCTTTATTTGTTGAAAATAATTTATTATTTATTTTTATTAGATTCGATTGGTTGTCATATTGACTGCCTCTCCCCTTCCAAATCCTCCAAACCAATCAAAACGCAACAAATTAATGGTGTAGGGTAAAGGGCGAGCGGCTGACGTGAATGGTGATGTCAATAAAATTAGTAACAAAAGTCAGTAACAGCAGAAATGCTACTACACGTACTAGTGACGAAAAACACTCGGCTGTCAACTCTGGACCTCAACAGAAGCAAACGTCAACGCAGCAATGAACGGTGCAATATGACAAAATGTTGTTTTAAGCGAAGAATAAGTGCAAGAACACTTGTGGTTAGGTTAGTCTAGTTTATACCACACGCCATGGCTGTTTGCTGTGACGTGCGTATCACGTGACTGGGCTAGTCTAATCAGATGGCCAAATAACCGTTGTTCTCGTTCGTCATTGGCTAACTCATGGTGACGTCACGCCAAACAGCCATTGCGCATGGTTTAGGTTAAGATATCTTAAATTTTAGTGTGAGCGCATACAGTTGAAAACTCAATAATTCGTAATCGTATTCTCCTATGAGAATGCTATTTCTTCTCTGCTAATGCAATATAATTGTTAGTTATTGTTAATGCTGTATTTACTGAATTTTATTAGAGTTTGAAAGGCCTAGAAGCCATACACTCTCTCCTAAACTTACGAACTAGGCTTAAAACTAACATATTGCACTAGCGTGCCCAGACAACGCGACATCGCAACGAATCACCCCAATTTCCCAGAGTCCCGATGCAGACCAGCCGTCGCTGGCCACGACTAACATAACAATAACACGCACCAACAATGCTAAGTCCGAACACAGCAACAATCCCGTGCAAGTACAAGAACTTCACTTATTACCGTTGAATTTGAATTTGAATTTAAGAGTTTAAATACCTATTGTCATACACTCAAATCTAAATCCTTATAGGGCCTTAGGGCTTCGGGCAGATGACCAGGTGTGGTTAACGCTCGTTAAACCCCTTTACCCTAAATCCTTATTGCCGTTGTTACCGCTTGCAACAATGGCTCGGAGAATGCGGCTTGTAGCGTGTAGTTTTTTCTTTGCCGTGCGTGTTATTGGTGTGTGGAATGCCTTGCCTGGCAGCATTGTGTTGGCGCAGTCGCTGTCTTATCTTCCGGATGAGTCTTAAGCGTTGTAACTTGACAAACTTCCTTCGGAGGGGCAATTCTTAAATAATATCACTCCCCTTCAAAGGAGTGATATCAACACACCAAAACATTCGCCAACTTAATCGCACCGAATAATACTTTGGACGTTAAATGAAAACTTGAACATTGCTACCGAAAAGTAGCAATGTTCTAGTTTTCATTTAACCTTCGAATTATTAAGCGGTGTGATTAACTTGGCGAATGTTTTGGTGTGTTGATATCACTCCTTTGAAGGGCCGAACCATTCGGAACTTGGCGTCCCCTTTTACCAGTTTTGATTTTTGATCTAGACACACGCTAGTGTGTCGCCGCCAAGTAACAGTAGATCATCCCATTGTAGACATCCGATTGTTAAAAATTGATTGTTAATGATAAAAAGGCGGCTCACTAGCAGACATGTGTCTGTTAACTGTAAGCAACCGAAAGCATATTTTGGCATGTTGAGGATAAATCCCAATGCGACAGAAATCTTTCAAATTGTGGAAAATGTAAGGGGAAGGGTCAGAGATTAAGAAAAACTAAAATTTAAAAGATGATTGTCCACCAATCATAGAGAAAAATATGCGACAATAACGTTGTTTTTATGTTACTGTCTAGCTAGCGCTAGCTAGCTAATAAGATTTTTCCCATGTTAAATCCCATAGACTTTTTACTCATGACTAGCGCAAAATTGCGAAGGCCTACGTACCTGAATTTTTGCACACGGATGCATGGTGATCTGAGGATGGTCCTTTTGTTGGTTTGGGGGTTGTAGGGGTCAGGACAAATGCGTGGGAGGGTTTTGAAATTTGCCACCGGCGAATTTAAATTTCGTTTCTTTTCCAAGTTGCAACCAAAGATTTTAAGCAACAATGGCTTGAACAATCAAGACTGGTCCTTAGATTTATTGTAAAAGCCTGGACGAACTAAAAATTAAACAGTAACGAAGGACAAAATAAAGAAACATTAACGTTGCCGTGGATTGCGTAAGAATAAAGGGATGCACGTTAGATGATGGTTACGCAACAATACGAGCATACACGAGCTAATGGTTTTTTTTGTTAATAACCCAAAAAAAAAAATGCTTCGCGTTCTGCTGTTTTAGTAACAGCGACCTTCGGGGGTTTCTGCATGACTAAATGTGAACGAAATCTTGAAAAATTAAGGGGAAGTTCCAGGGATAAAGAAAACAACTGAAGGGGATGCGCTGATTGAGTGAGCGAAGCGAACGAAATCAGCGATTATTAGTCAGTGTGTGCATATATGTGATTGAAGCATCCTAAACAGACGGTGTAATCTTATGTACGTTCACAGTCCTATGAAAGTTGTGATATCCACCCAAAACCAAAACTGGTAGAAAAACCCGCCAAGTTTCCAAAAACGGTCGGCCTTTGAAGGTAGTGATATCATTCCACCAGGGAAAGGCCGCCAAGGTTAATCCTATTAGCCAAGTTAATCGCACCGAATAATACTTTGGACGTTAAATGAAAACTTGAAGATTGCTACCGCTAGTAGCAATCTTCTAGTTTTCATTTAACTTTCGAACTATTAGTATTTATTACCCCGTTTTTGCGTCTCAGTTAAGGCATCCCGGTCATTTTTTAGTCCCGAACAACCCAGGATTTTGGCTACCTAAATCTCGGGATTTACAGGATTGAAAGTAGGCTAAATTCGTATAAAAAAATTATAAATTAATCCTTTTTTTTCGTGAATTTAATGTAACCTTCCTCTCGTCTACTAGCCATCAACAACATCTAAATTCTAGACCAAGGTTGGAATTCAAAAATTCTTCACTGTCCTTGTAACACCATCAAATAAAATGGATAAAAATTCGTCTTTTGCTTACTATGATGTGAGAAAGAGAAATAAAAGTAAAAACGCAATTATGAATTACACACACAAAATATACTAAAACTGAATTTTGTTTATTTGTCTCGTTATTGGTCAAAAGGTCTGCAACATCGGTCGGTGGAGTGGCGTCATAACTTATTCACGACATTAAAAATTGTAGTGACAAAATAGAACCGTTTAGCCGCCACAGCATGGTCATTTCTTATTGTTGTTGTTATTCTTGTAAGTTGTTGCAATCTGGCTGTTGCAGACATAGGGCCTTAGGGCTTCGGGCAGATGACCAGGAGTGGTTAACGCTCGTTAAACCCTTTTTTGTAAGTTGTTGGGGCTCCGTGCCCTTACCTGGAGATCGAACCAACAATATTCTTGTTGATGTTCTTCTTCTTGTTGGGGAAAATTTTCTCTTAACCAGAGATCGAACCAGTGAACTAATTTACAATATTTATAACTTAAATATAAGATATTAATTAAGGACTAGGACTACAACGCTTTTGAATATGACTACATTTTAATGTGACTACAGTATTGTTGATGTTATTCTTGTTGGGGAAATTTTGCTTTCACCTAGATAGCAAACCAATGAACTGATTTTAAAGTTTTATAGATAAAACCGTAGGTATGAACATTGAACAAGGCCCAGGGCCTTTTGAACGCTATTTGAATGCGACTAGTTTTCTTGTTGTTGTTGCTATCTTGTTGGAGATATTTTGCCCCATCTAGAAATAGAACCAATGAATCGATTTTCAAAATGTTGTAGCAAAGTCTACAATGAAGTTATCGAACTTAACCTTCCTTTCATGTAGTTTTTTTTTTTGCCTCCGAAAATAATACGAATAAATCCCGAAATTTTTCAGGATTAATCCCGGGATCCCGGGATTGAGAGAAAAGAATCCCGAAATCTCGGGATTACAAATGTGTGTCGGGATTGGATGCCTTACTCTCAGTCCGACGAGTGTTGGCTGCGTTTGGTCGTGCTCGGTGATTGTGTGTGCCGCGCTCGGTGATTATTGCAGGCGGAGTCATATTTCTTGTTCTTTTTTTGTCATGGCAAAACAAGTTATGGAGTTTGAGGATCTATTGGACTTATCGAGTAACCATGATGAAGACAATACGGACAATATTAGCTTATCAGGTGAAGCAGCAGAAGATGCTGCTAATAAAGACGATGGTAGTAATAACGAACAATTAAGACATGTTTTCTGGTGGAACGATTAATTTATTTTCAATTTTAAGTAGCCTATAAAATGATTTAATTAGCAAACTAGCATTTTTAAAGTCAAAAGCATACTACATTCGTGAATTTACTGTGGTTCATGACATTTAAATAAAAAAAAATATTCGCTGAATACTTATTATTATTTTTTAAATTTTGGTTTGTGCCATTAATACCATTCCAATTGCCAGTGTATAATTCACGAAATGGTTAATTTGCTGCCATTGCTGACACGTAAATAAAAATTCTTTCTTAACGTTTTAAAAAAAAATTATGTAATGTCGGTCTATAATAATCATGAATGCATCCGCCATTTTAGTGCTGAGAGACAATCCTCCATTTTGATGCAAGAGATCGGCTCTCAGCACTACAATGGCGGATATATTGCACTGTGCGTTCTTGTTTCACTGTTGCGCTCCTGAATCGTTACATTGTACGAGGGCAAAAACTGGGTAATAAATGCCACTAGATGTAAGCCCGTGCTACGCACGGGTGTTGTAATGATGGCGTGATGTTTCCATCACGGGGTTGGTTTGGTGCAGTTCTTTATATGTAAGTGGCAGTAAAGTGATTGATTGCGTTCAGAGCCGTAATTAAGGGGGATGCGAAGGATGCAAGGCATCCAGGTCCAGGAGGCAAGGGGGCCCAAAATTCAAAGCAGGTGGCCGAAAGTTTTTACATAAAACTTGTGTCCTAAGTGTTGTGGGTGTGCCTCCATTATTGAGGCACTTCCTTTAGTTGTACTTGCTGGCCACCACAGCAACTTCCTGTAACCTGATGTGTGGCCTGTATGTTTAATAAAGGCTGTAAAGGTCAGTGTTGGCAGGAAGCTAATGCTCACTATTATGCCATTCAACCCCCTGTTATCATTGGACCCACACTCACTGGGAGGGGGTTCATACCCCCGCATCGGTAGTTAGCTAGGAGCTTGATAACTTAGGCTAACATAGCAAAAACCACTATAAAATAGGCCACAATCATGAATCCAAAATTCTTTAGTTTTGGGGGCTCTACATTTTACCCTTGCACCCCTTCTTTTGAAAAATGCTAGCTGCAGCACTGATTTTGTTGGCGTTGCCATGTGTTGCGATTTATTGACTTTTGACTTAAGTGTTGGTAGCACTGCTGCTGTTGTTTTGCAGTACAGTACAAATGAAGTGGCCAGCACAAACGAAGTGGTCATACGTTTTCTAGCAGGGAAGCATAAAATTTGCTCCCATGCACCCAGAGAAAATATTTATTTACGTCAACATTTTCAATTACCAAGCACAACTGGAGGGGGAGTGGGAGAGTAGTAAGGATACAGGTACAGCCGAAAAGGAAAATGAATGAATGGTCTTTTTTTGGGGGGGGGGGGGGGGGAGGGCTGCGGCGGATGGAGAACCATTTTCTGATGCTGGGTTGCGGGATTGGGAAAATGCGGAGGAATATGATGATGTCACAGACCCCAGACATCGGCATATTCTTCGTTAGCGGCATATTGGGAGCTACTAATTTGTAACGTCACACGCCAAACGGGGTATAAGCAAGAATTTATAGGGTTTGGGACAGTGGGTCCCCAACCCTATAAATTCTTGGTATAAGTAAATAAAAAAGAACTGATTGGCTATAAAAATCTGGCCGTCGGACTGATTTACTGCCAAACGGGAAAAAGGGCCAAAAGAAACGTGAGGCCGAGGTGGGGGCAAAATGGAAATAAACACCTTTGTTTCTATTAAGCCTTAAAGAACAAAAATACCTATGTTAAGCCATGGGAACAGCTACGTTTTGAAAAATAAATAAAAGGAAAACCCGTGTGTTGATGATTAAAGCATCTTTTGGCTTCGCATCGCTTGCACTTGCACTATGCAACCAACGCGTGAGTACTGAGTAGTGATGATGTGATTACGAATTAAAAACTTTATTCAAACATTATAAAGTCATACAGAACATAACCATGACATAACGCTATGCAGTTAGGCTACCACGTTGATCACTCAAGTCATTGAAATAGCCAAGCATTTTTTTTCTAAAACACCGAGCAGTTTCGTACTCAAAATCCCGATTGCTTCTTTTTAAATTTAAAAATTAGATGCTGTCTTTTGTTTACAACACAACTGCTAACAAATCCATACAGCTTGATCTGACTTGTCGTAAATAATAACTGTAGGCGTCGAACGATAGCTGCCGTAGATGCTGAGACAACGGTTCGTGCTACATTCACGCCAAGTATAGCCCACTACATCGTGCATATTGCTTCGTTCGCTTGCGTTGACTATCAAGAGATGGCGCCACGACTGTTGATCCGGGTGTTTACTTGCGGCCGTCCGTCGTGTGGCCGTCTCGTTGCGTCCATCTGACGCGACAACTCGATTTTATTAATAAAGATGCCATGTACGGGGTAGAGGAAGTTACATGCTAAGTAAGTTAGAGTGAGCGTGTAGCGTTAGGCGTTTAAGCTCAAAAAACGTGAACGTAAACATAAATGGCATATCTCGCCTTTTCAACTGTTTTAAGAGATTGTCCAAGTTAGATTGTAGTGTGAGAAATGGCTTGAAGGCCCTTTCGGCTCAAAAACTCAAACTCAAACTTGAGGATATTAGTTATTCTCCGCTAACGCAACAACATCGTTAATGTATTGTTTGAGCGAAGCTCCGCCCATGATCAGTGTATTGCGTTGGCATTAGTGTCACATTTTCTGTGTTGTCTGCGTATTCAGTTTGTCTTGTACGAGTTTTCTGTAGTTGGAGTGCATCTGGAATGCTTCTGGCCGAGGCACCCTGAAATAAAACAACTCAAAGCTGAAGGCCGAGTGACGCTTCGCTTATGATTATACACCAATGCATACTTGTTAAAAGCGTGTTTTACAAGATCCAAACAACAATCAATGGAATGAAATGTCTACTTCACGGAAAGTTTGAGCATTCGGAGTGTGAAAATAAATGTTTACGCAACTTGAGTCTATTGTATGGTTGATTGTTATCCAACTTCCATATGAATTGGAGCTTTGCGTAAAGAGGGCACTCCGTCGAGGAAGTCGTAGGGGCATAGACGAGAAGCGGGAAACTCAGCCAACCAGCAAACAAAGCAGATCCCGCTCCATTAGGTCGACAATGGAACGGTGACCCTAGTTAATGCATTTTGTAATGTTCAGTTGTTAACAATAATGGCAGAATTATCGGCGGCGGCAGCGGGCGCGCGTCTAAAAGCAACCTGACCAGCAGTGGGGTACGTTGCATTTGATTTTTGGCCGCCGGCAACGCACACCTCTGCAATCGCATCCATGAACAACGATGGGTTAGTTCACATTCAGTCAAAACCAACACTGGTGTAAGAGAAGCCGCCAATATTCCAAAAAGGGTCGGCCTTTGAAAGTAGTGATATCATCCAACCAGGGAAAGGCCGCCAAGGTTAATCCTATTAGCCAACTTAATCGCACCGACTAATAGTTCGAAAGTTAAATGAAAACTAGAAGATTGCTACTAGCGGTAGCAATCTTCAAGTTTTCATTTAACTTTCGAACTAATAGTAGGTGCGATTAACTTGGCGAATAGGATA
Organism: Lithobius niger; assembly: GCA_023313725.1. Lineage (NCBI taxonomy): Eukaryota > Metazoa > Arthropoda > Chilopoda > Lithobiomorpha > Lithobiidae > Lithobius > Lithobius niger. The sequence continues at coordinate 50,738 of JAHWFP010130152.1, forward strand.
AACCTTGGCGGCCTTTCCCTGGTTGGATGATATCCCTACTTTTAAAGGCCGACCCTTTTTGGAAATTGGCGGCTTCTCTTACACCAGTGTTGGTTTTGGGTGGATATCGCAACTTTCATAGGCATGTGAATACAAAAAATCCCATGATCTAATTGTCATCTTTACCTTTTTTGTCTGGAGGTATTTTTGTCTATAAATTTTTTTCATTCATAAGTTTCACATTTGCCATTGCCCAATTAGCCGTTACATCAGCCAAATTGATATAGTTTGATTTGTTGTATGCCCATGTTTGACATGCTTAAGATTGTTCAGTCCAATTTTTTGAGCGCACTAGCTGACAAACACTGATTTTCGTTCACTTCGCTCACTCAATCAGCGCATTACTCTTTAGCTGCCCTTCCTGAGGTTGATTTTAATCACCTGATGAAGATGGAATTGCTCACTCAATCACAATTAACCTCTTTTACTTAGCCTATCGTCTACTTAGTAGCATCACACTATGGCATATGTCTACCGTAACCATCAAACTCGCCACATTACTAAGACATACTTCTTTGAAAAATTTCCTCTTTTCCTACTTGACTGGACCGTGTGCTCATGACCTACAATGTGTTTCAAATTTTCCTGGCAATGATAGATTCCCAGTCTCTTTTCTGTTGTAACTTCCGTAGTTTAGTTACCATGGTTAATTCACGTACCTTAGCAATCACATGCTATAAAACTCACTGATCACACAATTTTTCACTTTTGAAATATCATCACATAATATAAAATTAACTGAACGGTATCCAACCAGCAACCAAGGTTAGTTTATTTACCATGTCTTTGATTTGATTTGATTACCGCAGGAAACCGGCGTGTCGTTGAAGCAAATAGTGCGATAATTGCAAGAATAGCTATTTCGTTAAATTCGAGTGAATTGTTGCGGTACATAAGTATTGAAACGGTGCGCGTATAACACTTAAGCATGTTATAATGGAATGCTGGTTAAAAATACAAACAATGGTTACTACTCTGGTTTGGTTTGGTTTGGTTTGGATTGGTGTGTTTTGGTTTGGTTTGGTTTAGTTTTGGTTTTAGTTTTCGGTGTTGGATAACAATACAAACAATGGTTAGAACAATAATTTTGCATTTACGCGCACTTCAGGGTCACGTGCTTCTAGCTACAACCCCATTTTACAAAAAGGCACCTCCGTGCTACTCTTTACCTGCGTACCAAAATTTAAATACGCAAACTTTTCCTAACGAGCTGTAGACGTGTTTTTATACTCTATGAGAATTAACATGACCTTAGCTAGTAGTAGCTAGGCCAGTAACACAAATCAACGGTATTGAGAGCACGTTTTCTCCACAAAGGACACCTTCCCAAACTTTAATGTTGTGGTATTCTTCGTTACTGGACCCAAGACACCTGATTCCAACGATTTTAAAGTTTTCTACCGCATGGGGAATTTACACCAGTATGCTGAAATCATGTATAAGCTCGTTACAGTTAACAGACACAGTCTGCTAGTGAGGTTAGGTTAGGTTACTTTTATTTGAGTACTACGGGCTTTATACGCCATACACTCACCCTAAACTAATCCTACCTTAACCTACACCAACATTTCAGACAATACATGGCATTAACAACATACTAATTTACAAAACCGCCAACCGCCAAACTGGTAGTGAGCCGCCATCTGACAACAATAACACTCTAACAATTACGCTCTAACAATTACACTCTAACAATTACGCTCTTACAATTAAGCTCCAACAACAGTAAATCATCCACTTGGCAGCGACACACTAGAGTGTGTCTAGATTGCAGTTCAATTGTAGCGAAAGAAACAGCCATTTTTAAAGTGCTTTAGCTCTGATAGGAGAAGAAATGCCTGGACATCGATAGGAAGTATTACCTTCTCTTGGGTAGCAAAATAAAGCAAAAACCAATTAAAAACCCATGATAACGATATAATGTCTACAGAGTCCTGATGCGAGGTCATTAACACAGAAAAACCAGTTTTGGGCGCTATTAAGATAAGTCTGGCTGTGGGTGGTGCTAACTAGTGTTTCGGAAGTCGGGTTTCAGTGGGGCAGGGCAACACGGCCAATTTAGTGTTTGGAAGCACGCGCGGGGCCGTATGGCTCTCCTTTTGATGGCTTCTCCAGAGCTTGACTACTCATCAATCCATCAGCGATCGGTAATCGCGCGCGTGCTGAACCAATACTTTGCTGGCTCGAGGGATTGGAAGGAACGCGTGAACAAGCCTGCGTCCATTTTAACTATCGCACGCGCCTGTCGTCAAAACCGCACCGCGTTCCGTTCTGTTGATTTGTAAACAGGACAGCAGAAGTGCAAAGAGGGCGCTGCAAACTTCAAAGACATTGAATTTAGTCCTTTCACGTGAAAAATCGCGTTCGTAACATTCAAATTAAGGAATATAAATTGGAGTACAAATTTAAAAATAAATAAATAAATATCATATAGGCTACAAAAATAAAGTGTGTAAAATGATTCCCCTCTGTAGGACATGGGAGTGTCCATGCTTTAACCATCACTTCATAATCCGTCTTTCGTACGGTCATCTGGGAAAGAAGCTGTGGATTTTGTTTCCTGGCTCCAGGCCAGCTGAGTCAACATGGCCAAAATTTCATTTTGCCAAAGCAGTGCTAAATGGCGCCCATTTTCCCCAGGCGCATGAATGGGCGTTGAGCCAGGAGGTCAGACACATAATTTCTGCCTCAGTAGGCCCTGACTTGAAGAAGCCGTCTTTTTCCTCGCTTCAAGGGCAATGTAGGATGCTTCACGCGAAGTTGCCGCATGTTTGGCCTAATCGTAGCACGAAGTGCATGGATATTTGTCGCACCTGTCTATTAGATTAAAACCTATTTATAAAGCGTATTTTTAAGGTGGCAATCCCAGAACATCCTGCAGTCGCTCCACAACTGACTGCGAACCAAAACGAAAGATGGAACAAGGGACTTTATGCCACTCCTGGTAATTGATAATTTATAGAAAAAACACAACGTTACATGACATGGCAGCATTATAACACCTAACACATTTTCCTCCTACCCAAGGTAACAGTATTTGAACGAATCCAAACAAAATGAAAGTAAAACAACTCGGGGAGAACAGTAAGAAAACGTTCTATAAAAGTACCTAAAATATAATCAGAAGAATCATTTGTATAATTATATGTGTGTAGAATCATGCGTAAAGAGTCAAATGTGTTTATTTTATACGATTACTGTACACCACTTACGAAGCATATTGTACCGAGGATATGAAATTATGGCTTTCAAATTTTCGATGAGCAACCCCCCTCAAATCCCTAAAAAAATTGTGACACTCCCCTTCCCCCCCCCCCAAAAAAAAAAGCGCTTTTCGGTGCCTATTGAGACTGTCTGTGTACTGTGGATGATTTCCTGTTTGCAAATTAAGTAAGTAGCACTCTACACCGATAGGACAAGGTTGAATTTAAAATGTTCTTTAAAACCCGCATGTTCTTTACGCTCATCTTGTCAAGTTTCATACAATCAGCATAATAAACGCACTGGTTACTTGTACGCCCACATCCAAAGTTTACCAAACTCTGTCAACAGATGCCGATCCGCAGCAAAGCTCGTCAGTCTGATATATTTTGTGGCGTTATGAACAAAACAGATGGCAACAGTTCTACTTCTATTGCCTTCGACATTTAAGTCCAAACGGTCAGAGCAAAAAGTTTGCATTTGTATTTCTTTAATAGAAACACACAGCCCATTTGGTTTTGACCACAACACCACATATCATATAAAAAACATTAAAATTGGGGCGCCAAGTTGAAAATGATTTAGCCTTTCAAATGAGTGATGATATCAATAGACCAAAACATTCGCCAAATTAATCCCACCGAGTTTTAGTTCAAAGTTTAAATGACTAAACTTGTAACTTGCGGTAGCAGTGTTTTTCCTGTACCGTCAGAAGTATTCGTTGGTGGGATTAACTTTAAAAAAAAAAATATTTTGGTTTGCTGATATCACTCATTCGAAAGGCAGGCATAATTCTGAACCAACAGCTCTTTACCCAATTTTGGTTATTGAGATGATATCCTTTCTTTTTTCTTTTGATTTTTCGATCTGAAAGTTTTTCCAGAAATATTTTGACATTGACTTGGAACTTACAGCATACGATTTTTGTGTTGTTGTATTTTCTTTTCCACGCAAAGAATGCCACTACTTTTACAACTGTGGCAAAAGCATTCCTGCCAATATTGCTTCATAGTAATGATGGGAGCCATTTTGATTTTTATAGATTTCATTTTTTATCCTCAAAACTGCAATTTTGATTTAAAAGTAGCAAAAGCCAACCCTAACCAATATTGTTTCATGATGGGAGCCATTTTGTCTTTTCTAGATTGCATTTTTTATCCTCAAAACTGCAATTTTGGTTTAAAAGTGGCAAAAGCCAACCCTGACCAATATTGCTTCATGATGGGAGCCATTTTGACTTTTCTAGACTGCATTTTTTATCCTCAAAACTGCAATTTTGGTTTAAAAGTGGCAAAAGCCAACCCTGACCAATATTGCTTCATGATGGGAGCTATTGTCTTTTCCAGATTTCATTTTTTGTGCTCAAAAGTAGAATTTCGGTTTAAAGCCTTTCACCTAAATTAGGCAGAGCATTTATCTGACAGATCCAGTAAACACTTACGTACGGTTTCTGCGTCGGAAGGAAGTAATCCATTCATCAAGCCAACAATTTGTGTTTTCCGGAAATTCATTTTAACTAGTTTTTATCCCCTTAATTTGCGTCCTTTTAAAGATATGACAACGCGCAACATTTTATCTCAATCTCGGTGGCACAATTCAAAGTTATCTGGGAGAAACGGGCAAATAAAACACGATTGCACCATTTCAACTTTTCTTTACGAACCTAACAAACATTTACACTTGCCCACCCTCGTTTCGACATCCTGCCGTTAACATTCACACACCCATCTACGGTGGCGCTGCCGTACCGAGCGACCGACTTAACAACGAAACACTTGGGCCAAAATGCCGAGAAAAGCTACCGGATTCGAGATACCGGCAAGAGCTAACGGCAGAATAATGGAGCGTTATAGCCATTTATATTATCGCAATGGCGCATGCATACTCGCAGGAATTTTCTAGCCGTCTTTATTCCTCTTTAGAATCATCAAGACGGCGCCTAATCTGCCATAACGTGCTCTCTAATTTTCAAGTAAACGATAATGTGTTGCATGGCTGATGTCGGTCGTGGCGCGTTGCCTTTTGGATGAGTTTTAACATTTTCGTGTGAGGGTGTTTAGGTCTATAATGGTGAGTGTTTGCTGCTTGGTCCGTGTCCGGCAAAACGGATGTCACTAGCTAGCGACCTTCAAAACCCTCACGAAATTATGCATCGCAAGGCTTAAAAGACAACGTAATTTAATTTTCGGCCATAAAACGTTGGTCTTGGTCACAATATAACAAATGGAAATAAAAAAAAACAGAGGTTGATGTGCTGCTGAATCTTAGTGTGTCGCCATAATTTAAATATGGCGGCAAAAAAAGAGCCTGTTGCACATAAACCTCATGTTTTTTTTGTAAATCTGTTTTGTTGTGACCGAGCCAACATTTTACTGCCGAAAATTAAACTACGTTGCTTTTTATGCTTTGTGAGGATTTATTTATTCAGGAAACAACTCTTCGACCCCTCGTCTGCAAATCAATTTCAGCGAACACAATGTTCAGCCTTAGTGAATGATGACGAACTGCCGGGACAAGGGGAGGGGGGAGGGTTCGCATTCCCTTGCAGGAGATTAAAAAAAAATTATTATCGTTAAGGGAAAAATCTTTAATCATATGTTACAAACACAAGTACTATTGAGAAAATCTTCCGCATTTCAACCTCGAATTTCTGCCAGTGACAGGATTTTTTTTTCTAAGGCCGGCCGTACACCGCGTCGAACATATCACTGTCTAACGAGAAAACGCCTTAAAACAAAACGCTTTGTCACTTAGGATGTTGACTGTTTTTGCTCACGACGGTCAATTGCATACGAAACTCCAAAATGGTTGCTGTACATCGTATTGAAAGTGAGGGTCACGTAGCTCCACCGGGCATGAGCCATCGAGCTGTTTGATAGTGTTTTGTCGTAAGACGAAGATTTGGGTTCCTCCCCCAGACAAGGAAAAAACCCCTCAATAAGTCCACGACCCGCATTTATATCACAATGTATCAAACCCTGGAAATGCTCATGACAAGCTATCTTTTTAGAATAGGTCCGTGAACATGTGCAGAATAACATACAATGTGTAGTTGGTGTGTTTTAACACAAGGCATGTTGTTTACATCTAGATTGACAGAATAAAAGCACTAAAAGTAGTTAACGTTTTAAAAAGCCAGCAAGTGCACATGTATACATTAAAATGCGACGTTTCGGGATTTATCATCCCGTTGTCAAGCAAAAATATTTTATAGCATAAGCTACAAGTCAACAAGATACACTTAAATGGTTTCCCATTTTAAAGAAAGGCAAGCCAGAGCAGTAAAAGGTAAAATTAAAAAGTAAAAATATAAAAAGTGAATCCCAGTCAGCGCAAAAGCTGAACTAGGACGACCTCTCCCTAACAAAGCAGGGAATAAACGTAAATATAAAGTTTACGTTCGTCCAATACTGCAGTATGTAAGCCCAGTTTGGTCACCGCACCTCCTTAAGGACACTGATTGTATTGAGGCGGTGCAACGACAATTCACACGTGGTATACCCGGTCTCCGTGAGGTCTCTCATGTTGATCGCCTGTCCCCGCTTGGCTACAGTCCTTGGAGCTACGCCGTCTCTGGACAGATTTAACTCTGACTTTTAAAATTGTTAGGGGTTTGTTGTCTGTCGATGTTCCACCCTTTGATTCTTCGACGTCAACCCGTACTCGGAGTCACTCCCTCAAGCTTTCTGGTGGTATTCCACATACTGAGATTAGAAAAAAAAACTTCTTCGTTCATCGAGTGATCGAGCCATGGAACTCGCTTGGTGAGGACACAGTGTCTGCACCCTCCGTCTCTGCCTTTAGACGCTTGGTCACCAGGCAACCCCTCCATAAATTTCTAAAACGTGCATATTAATATAATCATCTTTAGGAACGGCGTTAGTGGCCCCAAGCCCTGCCTGTCTCTTTGTCCTTCGGGCTAAACAGATTTATTATTATTATTAAATCGTTGCAAATCATTGGAAGCAAGTGTGTTGGGTCCAGTAACAAAGAAAACTTCAACATTAAAGTGTAGGAACGTGTCTTCGATAGCGTTGAATTTGTGTTACTGGCTCCCATGTTAATTCTCAAAGGGTGTAAAGGCACGTCTACAGCTCGTTAGAGAAAGTTCGCATATCTAAATTTTGACACACAGAAAAGACTAGTACGGGGAAGTAACTTTCACGAAAATGATGGTTGCAGCTAGAAGCACGTGGCCCTGAAATGGCGCATAAGTGCAAAATTATTGTTGTAGTCATTGTTTGTATTGTCATCCAACAGTAGATTATAACACGCGTAAGTGTTACACGCATCGTTTCAAAACTTAAAGGTATATTCCTCCCAGTTGGCCTTCCTGTATGGCTCTGTTTTGCAATATGAGTTCATAACGCAAGTGAGGTATTATATACTCAAAGGTTCAGACGTGTGTAAATGTTGCAGAAACATTCATTTTCCTATTTTTTCTTTTTGCAAAATGGCATTGCTACATTCACTCCAACGTATGTAAATGTCGCAAAAACTATTTCGAGCAGGATGCTCGAAATTAGTGAGAAGGTATGTCTTTTTAATTGTCAGAATTGTTGTTAAAAATAGGTGACCCTTTATTAAAGTGAAATGAATTGAATTTAGACTCACTAAGAGGCAGTGTGCCTTTTATTGCAAGTGTTTGGTCGATTTTTTTTCTCGGAACACGAATCCACATTGGATTATCAACCCCCCGACGAGCAGAGGGGCAATGTTGCTGGAGACAACGAGGAGTATAGGAAACAAAATGAAGATCGTAAGTCCAATCACGCATGATTTATTTAAAGAAGTAGGTTTTGGTAATGCGCCAAGTTTACTGGTTAATCCAGATTTATATATGTGTGTCGGAACAAAGAAGATGATCACCAAGAAGAAGGAGATTATATATATCATCTGTTGTTGTCACTGTTAGTGTTGAATTTCACACGTACATGACTACATGCGAATAATCAGCAATGTGAAAATTTGTAGACATAAAATTCCTCCAGAAAAATAAAACGACTGTGTGATCTGTGGTTCGTTCACAGTCTTACGAAAGTTGTAATATCCACCCAAAACCAAAATTGGCGTAGGAGAATCCACCAAGTTTCGAAAGATTCGGTCTTTAAAACTAGTGATATCATTAAACCAGGGAGAAGCCGCCAATATTAATCCTATTAGCCAGCAAATTTGGCTCACTGCCCTCTTTTTTAACCTGTTTTGAGCCAAGAGTGATTAGAGTGAATATACCAGTTTTTGTTTTGGGTGGATAAACATCAACACAGGATTAAGGACGTGTCTACGCAACGACTCGCTTTTGCATTCTCGCAGCTACAAGCTAGAAATCATCCAAAATTCCAACATGGCGGCAGTTCTAGCTCTGTCGGCTCGCAGCGAGAACATTCAATATGTAAGTTTAGAAACGACTGAGAAAATTGTTTCGTCAGGTGGAATTCTTCGTCTTATTGTCACGGATTATAAGACTGCAAGCATTTAGCTAAATGATGTAGGATAGAGCTTATCCAGGTAGAGTTGTTACCATGGCAACGACATCTTTACCATCGCGATTAAATTCTAGCTGCGAGAATGCAAAGGCGAGTCGTTGCATAAACGCGCCCTAATGCAGGATTCATACAAGCCTATAGAGCAGTGACATTTGCCACCAGATTGGCACCAGATTGGCACCAGATTGGCTCCAGATTGGCTCCAGATTGCATACATCAATAGGGAATGAACCCTAACATAAAAAATCATTAGTTTATTTTTCTGATGAAGTTTGCCTTTTAGATTGCTGAGTTTTGGAAGGAGGGTAAATAATAATATTGAAATTTTAAAATTCCAATATTGGTCAATTGTTCGGCCAAAATATTTAAAGTGCTTGACGAACAGTTTTTTTTTCTGTCAAATTTTACATTACTACAATTGTGTACAACTACGTTTACTTCTTCGTCTGCCTTACGTTTATTTTTTTTGAATATTTATTTACGATGACATTACTTTAAAAAAAAAAAAAGAGTGGGGGGGGGGGAGGCCAAGTGAGGCCCAAAGATAATTTTAGTCAGTTTTACTCAATAATTTGGGATGACGTTGATCGATTCGAACAAAATTTGGTAGGAGTGTCTTTTTTTTTTTTTTTTTTTTACGAGCCTTACGTCAGCCGAAGCAATTTATGCTTGTATGGCTGAACCGGCTCAACTTTGAACATTACCAGATTTTTTTAGAGAAGAAGAAATCTGGTAAAGGGAGGTGCCAGCCAGGGGATTCGACCTGGGAAACCTCCGATCATCGTCGGAGCCGAAAGATTGTCCAGAATTAGCCAGAATACATCCCATAACCGCTGAAGGAGCATGGTAGCCTCTCACACTACCTTGGCCGGCAGTCCTGATGGGGACTTTGCCAAGGTCCCCTTTCCAGGGGTTCGACCAGATCCGCAAACCTCCAGCAACCAGGCTGAGCTCTCTCACAACTCAGCCACGATGACCACGATAATGATGATGATAATGATAATGATAATGACGTATACGAATACGTTTACTACCAGTTGGAAAAAAAAATCCAAAATGGCGGCGGAAAACAGCGTCCAAAAAAATTTCAGATTTAAATAAATGCGGTTGGAAACCTATTTACGCTGCCTTCTGGACTTAAATGTCAGACTGCTTTAGCGGGGAATAGAACCCACGACATTTGAAACCAGATGCTGTGGTCCTACCACTGAGCCACACTAACACGGCCAAAAAGAAACGTCCGTAGCTATTATTCAACATGCACACATAATTATACATATAAACATACACTTTTCCAATCGCAATATTTCAGATTATTTTAACTCGAGAGGCATTGCCAGAACCGATTTAAATGAAATTTGGTAAGAACATTCTTTGAACAGGGCTGAACGACATCTGTAAATTTGGTAAAATATCATTTTTGCTATGTATTTTAATTTCGAATTCTAGAGCCTACCGAACCAGAAGTGTCACACACTCTCCTCCCCCGCCCTCCAAATCTAAACCTGGAGCCGAATACGTGTGACGTTAGGCTTCACTTCTTACCGCACTTCGCAGCCAGCCACTGCCGATGGTTTTGTGGAGTGCTATCTATTGGCCTTGCCACGGCCGTTTTCTTTCGTCCAGAGGTGCCAGGAGGTTGGTCGGACGATAGCATCGTTGGGAGCGGCTCGTGGCAGACAGGTCACCTTTCTCTCCCGCCACTGGCATAACTAAGTAACTCTAGAGTTGAGGACATTCATTTGCATGCTACCTTTGTTCTCTCTAATTTGCATAACGGAACCCATGGACAAAACAACAAAAATATAATGATACAAAATTTGCGGCGTATACGCGTGGTTCTTTCCGCAAATTATGAAATTCCTCAAACGAGCAACCAACTAAGTAACGGGCAGACACAATCTGCTTTTTTCTCCTTTTTTACCGTAATTAATTCCTAGGACGATTTATTCAGCTAAACAACTTAACAATTGGTTTCTTAAAGTGAATCCATTCAGGTTTACAAAAATATGCACGGGCTGTTATGGGCGCAAATAATTGATCAACTTACAAACCTTATTTCTTTGTTCGCAGCTTATTTGAACTTTATTATTTTTCATTCAGCTGGCGAGCCCAGATGAGGAGGGTGGTCGACAGGCCTCATAACCCCTTTCGCAGCCCCCCCCCCCTTCCCTAAAAAAATATGCTCACGCTCATGTCGATCGTAGCATGCAAAAAATCCTAAGTATTTCCTAGCAAAGGTTTTCCGAGGTACCGTATCATTAACTTTTCATAAAATGACGTAAATTCGACTATTTATTTCCATTACCCCCCCACCGCACCCCCGCCGCCGAAAAAAAATTTGAAAGACCTACATTTTTACGAAAGAACTGTCCCCACAGTCCCTTACATTAGGACAAAAGTTCCTCCTCATCTTGACTTGTCGACAAGACCGAAACAAAACGAAACGTCATCTCGTTTCCGTCGATTTCCTAGGAATTATCATCCACGTTTCTTCTTTTTTTTTAACGCAAGGTTATATTCTACAGTTTTACAGTTTTTACAGTTTTTTTTATACTAAACTGCCTGTTTCATGTACGACTAATTTTCGTGCATATGTAATCAATCAACTTCACTTCGCAAATTCTCAACTCTAAATTAAGCTAGTCTGTACACACGACGGCTACTGTCTGAATGCACAAAACGTCGGTTCCGGAATTTTCACTCAGCACCCTCAGAATTTACATCACATGTCACCAACAACATGCTCGAAATTTATGATGGGACACAACCGGTCAGAGACAGTCGTGACACAACTCATAACCCAGCATGGAAATTGTTAAATTAAGTTTAAATTTAGCCTCTATGGTGCCTCGTCACATTATTACTACCGTCATAAATCCAGGGCCGCGACCATCCAAGATCATGTCGACAGCAAAAACATACTCCCGAGTTGGATGTTTCTCTCCAAGAACAACGCTTTAACAACTCCGAAACAATAACTCTCGAGGCACTAAAGGATTTATTCCATATCGTTGATCCTGCAATCTCACCCTTGGGCATATCGATCTATCTGTTGTCTGGGCGCGTGCTTGGACGTTATCTTGGACTTGTTCGGGCGCCAGTGAAGGGGGCAGAGGAACAAGAGGACAGTTTGTTTGCTTAGTGCAAGAATGCCTGCAAGGACCCCCATCATCAAACTGCCAAACCTCGTTGAAGCTAACGTCTCAAGACAAGCCTATAACCAATTTCGTGTCTCGTAATCTACTTGACAGTAGCTTTGTTTGCTTGTCTGTTCTTTTCCTACAGGCGTGAATTGGCGCGAATCAATCACACAAGGGCCGGCGTTGACAGCTTAAAGTGGCCAAACTGTTGCAGTGCGAAGAATGGCCTGGAGGCAAATGATAAGAGGTTGTTTGTTGTTCAGCAGCACACAACGAGCAAAGGACCATATTGATTATGGGTCGTTTTTATCACTCACGAGCTACATACAAACTGCAAATTCACTTTGACCAGGATCTGATAATTGCACTTCCGTGGGACGTGGGAGCATCCGTGTTGCATGCAACCAAACATTAGAAAGTTAACTAGATATAGCACCTCACTTCTTCCAGTTCTACGCGGGGGTCCTAGCGGTAGATCGGGCTACTAATACCTCTGCTAATGCTTTTGCCTTCGAAGCAGCATGAAGGCAAAGCATTATCAGAGGTAGTAATAGCCGCAACTGCAGCTAGGGCCCCGCGTAGAACTGGAAGAAGAAAGTTGCTATATCTAGCTAACGTTCTAATCTATGACGCAACTCTCGCTGCGTATTCTAATCCGTGTCACAAGGCCGGCTGGGAGAGAAGCGTCACGTTTCGCTTCTCGGCTCCAGGTCAGTACGATCGGTTGTTCTACAACTGGCCACGTGGGGTCACTACCAATAACGAGAGATGGACATAGTACGATATTACCATGGCCACTCCATCGTCAGGCCTTACCGATCATCCTTACGCCATTCCTGGTTAGACGTATCGACAACGCTGTACCGACAATTCGCTCATTTTCAACTTTCAACTGCTGTTGTGACGCTTCTAATTAAGGTGGCTGACTCCAATTAGGTTCATTCGAAAGGTGGAAATGTCCTCTTTGTATTAAGGATAATTTAAAGGGTCTACCACTGTTTGGGACCGAGCTGCTCCTGTTTTACCAGGAAAAATGACTGTTTTCGCCTCGCTAACTCTTTAGGAATCGTCCCAGGTTTCGAGTGTATAGGACACGTTTACGAAACGACTCACGTTTGAGTTCTCGCAGCATTCCAACATGGGGACGGTTTTAGCTCTGCTGTCTCGCAACGAAAACAGCCAATAATGTGAGTTCAGAAGTGACTTGGAAATTGTTTCGTCAGGAAGAATTCTTTATCTTATCGGCACGGATTATAAGACTGCAAGCATTTACTTAAACGATGCCGGATTTAGCTAATCCAGGTAGCGTTGTTACCATGACAACGACCGCCTTTGCCATCGCGATTAAATTCTAGCTGCTAGAATACAAAGGCAAGTTGTTGCGTAAAGGCGCTCTTACCCAGAGTAGCTTCTTAATTATTAAAAAAAACACAAGACGCCGGTTTTTTTTTTACTAACATTCGTAAATCGCCATTTACTGTGAATTGGTGGAATACCTTGCCAAAGTCTATTATAAATTCGACAAGGCTCAATACCCAGAAGAGCCGATATGACAAACGGAAGGGTCCTCCATTGATAAATAGTTATTACATCTGTTGAGTAGATTCATACTGAAATGCTTTTCTTTAAAAATCCGTGCAATCGCTGGTTAAAGGTACTTGCACGGAGCTTGAATTACAGCTTTGATAGGGTGGACCCACTTACTATAACAGCTTTACCGCGAGAAACCGTGCGAGAGTTTGGGAGCTGCTTTACCATACCACAAACGCGTCTGACGTCTCTGCTCCCATTTCGCACCATTTTGATTTTGCTGATGAATCAACACAAAATTGGCCTAACAAACGAACGAGTTCTCATCATCAAACGGAAGCGGACCGCTCCAATTGTGTAAATTGTTTTAAAGTGCATTAACCTACCAGTACAATCGACAACGCGACTGAAAATAACAACGTTTGTTATCAGACGGAGAGGACTGCCACAAGCGATCATCGTAAGGGATGCCATTGTTTCGGTTTCGACGCATCGACGTCAGCTACTCTCGTCTTGGGTAATCTGGTAAGAATTTGTCGTTTTGTTTTAATAATGTGTATTTTAACGTTCAGCAAAGATTGAACGATCCGATATTTCATAATTATACACTAATTTTGTTAAAAACTACTCGCTAGTTGAAACAAACCTTTTTGTTGGTTTCGAAAAATCAAACGACGTCTGCTTCGAGGATTGGTTTGGGAGCAAAAACGTCATCAACTGAATCTCGCTCGTGTATACTTTACCACGAGAAATAGCTGCGCTCTAGCTCAGACGCGTTCAACTGGTGGTTACACCCTATCAAAGCTACGTATAATCCAAGCTCCCTGTGTACTTGCTTCTACAGCGGTGTCCAGTTTTGCAACATTACGTCAAATGTGTGTAAATTCTGCAAACGTGTTCGTTTCCTCATTTTTCCCCCGCTGCGAGCCCGTTTTGCATATTCACTCAAAGTTATCCTTTTATTTTCATTGTTCCCGGCATCGCGCTGCACGGCCCTGACCCTTCCCCAGATTCCATGGGTTCGTGAATGCTATTTGTTTTACTTGATTCTGGGCCTAAAGTAAACCGCTTTCAAAATTTAACGGAGTTTCACTAATCCTTTTTTAATCATCTACAACAACAGAACCTTTAGCTAGCGGTTTAATATTAAGAAGCATATACCTGAACTGAAGCACTGTTTTATCCATCGTTTCAGTTTATTAGCAACAATCAGTTTTTAGTTTATTGCCAACAATCATTCCAGTCACAATAATCGATTACTGTTATTATTTGAACGGGCGTCCGTCTGGGTCGGGTGGCCGTTTTACAACACTGCAACTCGTTTTTATTAATGTACTACCATCGTACCCGGCTTCGCCCGAGGATTTGTTTGACCCGTGGTTGTTTCCCAGTATTTGCTCGGTGCTGCCTTTCCGTTAATCGTCTCCCTCCGCAAAGCAATGTCGTAATCAAATAGTGTCTCTAACATAAGAACTTCCCCACCAACGGGCATTCCCCGGTCAGGCCCCTCCCCACGCCCAGTAGCGTGCGAAAAATAACTGTCCTTCGTACATGACGTCATTTACGACATGCCTTTGCGACGACCGCGCAGAGCAAATTGTTAGTCGAGGCAACAGTGTGCCAATTTCAACTTCAAAGGGTTTCAAAGGGTTTAACGAGCGTTAACCACTCCTGGTTATCTCGCCGAAGCCCTAAGGCCCTATGTCTGCAACAGCCAGATTTCAACTTCTTTTCGGGGCAACAACGTCCCAGTTTCAACTTCAAGCCAAAGAATTGACTCACTTGCACGTTTTCATTGTTCCCCTTCCGGGGATCGTTGCGGTTGCTTCATTTCTGCTATGTGTCTTTGGTTTATAATGTAAGATGTAGATTAGAGATTTGTATTTATTAAATTATTGGCTGCGTTAACTAGGAAGAGCTCACGAGTGGACACGATTTTTTTAAACCAAGTATAGATTTTCCAAAAGAGGGCTCCCCGCGAACTCGAACCACGGAGAAACGCGCATATTCTTCAGTTTAAAATTACTATCATATTTTGTATGTTCTTTCAAATTAAAATAAAAACCTTCAATAAGGCTTTTGTAAACGATTAAAAAATGCAAAAGATTGTTTGTTGCTAAAGAAAAAAGAATGTGAAAATGGCATGAAAGTAGTTTTCAGACCGATCCAGACTTCAGGTAAACATCAAGTCGACTTATACCTTGGTAAATACTCGTAGAGTTTATAAAACTTGAACAGCAAATTAAGATGAACACAATTGCTAGGTAAGGATTCGCAAATTTTTCAATGAAAAGCGGGAAAAAATGGTCGTTTGGATGTTAAAAATACAAACAAAATGATGACTGGCAAACTTTTAGCTCAGTTTTTACGCAAATCGAGTTTTAAATCATAAAATATGCTACGTGCGCATTTTATTATTTCAGCCTCTTGATGCGCCAACGACCACAGAAACAAACGGACTCCAAGCGACAATCGCTTTCCCTACGGTGCACCAGTATGTATAAATTATCGTAAAATGAATTTTTTTAGGTTCCCTGCAATATTATTGTAGTTATTGAAGAATTGAGCAGTACAATTGCAAAATAACTTAAGTAACTTAATAACTACGCTATCAAAATATGTCATTTGTTAAAACAATCTTAAAATAAATCATACGGTATAGTTTTCACATTTTATTCAAGAATTAATCAAGCCAGCATATTTTGAAAAAAAAAATGTTAAACGGTAAATTAAAACACGAAAATAAGAAAATATTATTACTAATTTTGCATATTGCGATTGTTGTTCGAAGAGAACAGCTGTATAAACGAACAGCGCACAAGAGGAAATTTTCGTCAAGAAAAATGTAAACTCCTAAACGGCCTTTTTTTCAAGAACTCCGTTCGTCTAACTCTAAAAGACTGAATTTAGTTTAGGCCAAAATGAAAACAGAAATAAAACAGCCCAGTACAAAATCAGTGATGAATCCGCTGCATTGCTATACTACCATCTTTAACATGGGAAGGGTTTGAAACATTTTCATGTCACCGTTTTTAGAAATTTTCGACACTTGAAATGCACCATTTACGGAGTACAATATTTGAAGCAGTTAAAGATTTCAAAATTTAGGGAGCGGTCATTATTTATGTCGGGGGACGGGGAATTGAAAACGCGACCATGCTCCTTCAGCAGATACGGGAACTATTCTGACCAATTCTGGACAATCGTTCGGTTCCTACGATGATCGGAGGTATCCTGGTTCAAATCCCCGGGTTGGCACGTCCCTTTACCGGATATTTCTTCTTCTTTTCCAGAAAGTGGTTTAAAACAACTATTCACGGATGACACAGAAGCTTCGGAATATTTAGAGCTTTTGACTGCTGAATGTGTCAAAAAAATTGAGGTCAAAAAATTACTTTTTCATCCAGTTTGGTCAGTTTTTCTTTTTGTGTGACGACCCTCCCCCCCCCCCCCCTTCAGGGCGATAAATAATGACCGGTCACTTAATAGCCACGCGCAGATCTCCATCTCCGCATGTTACAATCGCACCATTTTGCGACACTCTGCGTAGTAATACAATGCCAACTAAGATAGCATACGAAACGGCATGAACGCAAAAATTGTGTCGCTGCAGACCGGAAACAGTTTCGTATTTTAACATCACACTTTATAATTTGTTAGGCTAGTGTCTTATGATTTTTCTTCTATTGGTATAAATAATTCTAATTTTTACCGCATTAGTCATTTAGATTTTTGATCTCTTGTAATTATTAGCAAACGATTAAAAATTAGAAAAGGCACACACACAGTTGAACACACGTCATGGTTATTGTAAGTGCGCAAAGGATCATTTAATCGCAGGGTGTTATTAAATTAGTTCCTAATGCTCAACAGGAAATCTCCTAGAGGCCATATTTTCAAACGGATTTTTGGAAAATTTGAAAATTTGGAAAAGTAGACAAACAAAACAAAAATGCAATAGAAAAACATCTGAAAATTGTCTTTTTTAACGTTCAAAGTCACTAGATTTGCTGAACATGACTTGTTTTACATGGCTCAGAGGAACTTAAAGCACCCCCTCACTTATTATCACCCCCTTTTCTTGGGAGAGGGCGGGGTTGTTCTGAAACATCTGCATTTTCAACAGAAAATCATATTTCAACTTGATCCGAGCCACACGAGGCCATTTCAACACGAGCGCGTCTTTCCATGGGTTAATAAGTGTGCAAGCTGACCTAGTACATCGATTAAGTTGACAATGACTTTAGATGCTTGTAAGAGCCGTAATGCCTCAGCCATGTAGCAGCCGAGTGTTCAGCCAAGCATGACGTTGATTAAGAGACAAGGCTTTCAATCGATCATGCGAATGCGCTAACAGCAAATATGTGGGGCTGGGGATTAAAAGCAAGTGAACGAACGACATGTACTTCTTGATTGGAATCGTGTCATGGCTGCCTTGCTGCTGACAGGCCGATACACAAGAGGGATACCTTGTGGTCAACCTGACTTTTAAATTAAATTAAAGAACCAACTGGAGTGCCCGGAGGCTGAAAGCGCAGGCGGGGTTACAGGCTGCCTCCTACCTCCGTTTTTCTCAGGAAGGCAAGTAGCTATCGCTGCAGGCTTGAATTCAAGATGTAGTGAAAAAGTCAAGTTTGTTGTTGTGTTTTTTTTACGTATTTATTTATTTATTTTATTTTTATTTTTTTATTATTTGGCGACTCGTATTTTACGTTGAAAGGTGACATACCGTCCATTCTTACCCTTCTTCCAATTAAGGCTGCTTTCAACTTTTTCGTCGGAAGTGGAAATTCCAAAGGGGAAAAAAATTAAAATACCGTAAAGCAAAGTAAAATTTTACGGGGGGGGGGGGGGGAAGAGAGGGTGGAAGGGGTAAATGATAAAAAGAACAGCTTTGACAAACTGTAAGTCAAGTTCAGTGACAGTCTGACAGATCCTGTTTCAAAAGTGTTTCTGGCGATCACCTGAGGGCTATTCCACACGACGTGCGAGTTGTTGATAGAGGCTGTGTCAATGATCGAAACCAAACGAAGTAAGGAGCGGAAGCAGGATGCAGAATGGTGCGCATGCGCTGTTCCTTCCCCTTCCTGTTGACGAAAGACATGTAGAGTCTCAAAGTGGCACAGATTGAAAGTCTGCAGAATCCGGCAATATCTACCGAGATACAGTTCTATCTCATACTTGCTTGCTTCATGTGAAGGAATGCACAACGCCATTTCTTTTAACGAAACAAACAAACCACGACCTCCTTAATTATTAAGTGAAAATTTGGCACGTCCTCGTGCACCTGGGAACAATCTATAGAGGTTAACAATATCACTGCTGCTAGATGGCGCCACGGTATTTTCGCACGGTTTTCAGTCGGTGGTAGTGCCACTTTAACAGTGCATTCGAAAATCGCCGAACTCAACCAAACTCGTTCTGCTGGACACAGGTTGGTACTTTTAGTATACATCATTCGATACGAATGATCAATCTATCTGGAGTCAGTCGATAAACTGTAAGCTAACTCACCAAAAAAAATCACCAATTACTTGCCATATCGGTAAAGGGGGTATGGCAGTGATGAACTGGTTCGCCGGTTCGAATCCGAGTCACGTCACTTGAATGAAACGGTAGTACGAACGTAAAAGTGGCTTACAGTTCTACAGGACCATCGTTTCTGCTGAGCTAAGGTCACAGCCATTTATCCGAGGCGAACGGGTTGTTTGGATGTGTACAATAATTTTTTTGTCGCTGTAAATTTCAAAATTGATGCAAACATTACACTCGGATAAATGAAGGTTTTAAAAGGTTTGTTGAAACTTTTACTCGGAAACGTTTAACGAACCAGGTAAAAGTTTAAGTGAAACCCTGCTTTATTGACCCGTCATTCCTAAACTTGCGGAATTTTTTAATTCTTCATCTATGAAACTTGACTCGTTGATCTGACGTAAACGTTGCTTCCCTTTAAATTTGACTGTTTTGGGGACTGGCAACAGTCGCTACCGAAACTTCCGTTTTCCCTCCTACGTCTGTGGAAAACTCTATTACTGTTTTTTTTTTTATTAATTTCTTTGAGCCTTAAGTCAGCCGAAGCAACTTAATACTTGTATGGCTGAACCGGCTCAATTTTGAACATTACCAGACTTTTAGAGAAGAAGAAATATCTAGTAAAGGGAGGTGCCAACTCAGGGATTCGATCCGGGAAACCTCCGATCAGCATAGGGGCCGAAAGATTGTCCAGAATTGGCCAGAATAGTTCCCATTGCCGCTGAAGGAGCATGGTAGCCTCTCACGCAACCCTGGCCGGCAGTCCTGGCAGGGACTTTGCCAAGATCCCCTTTCCAGGGGTTCGACCAGATCCGCAAACCTCCAGCAACCAGGCTGAGCTCTCTCACAACTCAGCCACGATGACTACATTATTACTATTACTATTACCAAGAATTTATTTATAGTGTTGGGGAGGATAATTTGTAACTCTAAAGTCTAAAGTCCCTATTGAAACGTGTTACTTCCTGTTACGTGTTGTCATTCCTATTAGTCCCGTCCGAGTTTTCAGAGGGCGCCACCGTTCCATCTGGTAATTTTTGCTCTTTTTTCAGCCCAAATCTAAAGTAAATTAAATATAAAAACTAAATAAAAATTAAATACAAGCTAGTTTCGTTTAGTTTAGTTTAACTTTAGGGTGAAAACTGAGAAGAAATTCCCACATAAAACTCATGGCGCCGTCTATAAACTTATACGGAACTAACAGGAATGAATCTAAGACGTTTCAGAAGGGGGGGGGGGGGGTCTTAGTCACAGTTCTCCTCTCCAACATTATAAATTCTTGCTATTACTAAACCGTTAGACCGTTGTACATGACGTCACGTTCTCTCAACTTGTGCCGCACACCGTATAGCTTGAGCAAAAATAAAAAAATTAAAAAAAAAGAGGAAAAAATAAGGCCAATTTAAAAAGGATTGTATAGTGATAACGTAGGGGAGTATAATGCTGGAGGCATAAGGTCGGAGAGACATTACTTTTTTTTACCGAGCACTGATGTGTTTAATGTTTTTTCTTTTTATTTTATGCCCGTATTTTACCTTTGAAGAAGGTATTTTGCCATAAACTGTGCCATAAGGGGCGTCTATGGGTGGCGCGTAAGGGGAAGAAAAAATGACAACGAAAAAAAGAGACAAAACATTATTTCAGTTGGAAAAGAATCCAGCATCGCCCTCTTTTGTTATTCTTAATGTAACACCATGAATTTTCTCCCTCCCCGCAGATTATAATAGGGGGAATTCCAATTCGCCACGCATCCTAAATGGCGGGCAGAAGGGTGTGTATTTATGTGTATTCGTGTAGCCTGTAACCTTCAAGCATTAGAAACCCAGCCCGACACATTTTAATGTGTGCAGCACTTAAAGCACCCGCTTGCCAATTAAGTTCAACTTTAAAACGACAATAAAACCTCTGTGTAACTGTTGTCTTTCAAAGTTGAGACACTTTTCAATGTCGTTTCTTAATTCGCGTGGGTCGAACAGACGAGACAAAGACGTTCTAATTTGAAGCCCACGTGCTGTCTGCCTGCTGGGAAAAAAATTCGAAAAATTCAATTCTCTAGAACAAAGAGCTTTAAAGAATCAAATGTAGGTCGAGTTTGTCGTAATGGTATTTTTTCTGGTGTTTTTTTTTATTTCTATTTATTTATTTTTTTACAAATTTGCTTATCTTTGATGTAGCTGTCACTTTGAGGTAAAGAATAGGCTAACGCTCGGATTAGCCATTTTTTTGGTCATCAATTTTTTAACGTTTCTTCATCAAAGTGATGAATTCCTCTATTTAATCCTGTCCTACAATTTCACCCCCCACCCCAGATACCGTTTTTTTTTTTTTTTGCTTAGGTTTCGGCGGCTAGGAACAGCGAAGGTTAACGATATCGGCGTCGTCTAACATGTCAGGAGACGAGGAAGATATCTAGCGATTGTTTAGGGGGAGTTAGGCAGCGTCCAGGATATCAGAAGTCCTGATCTAAAATTGTAGGACGTGGGAGAATCCATGTTGTACCTCTCTTGTATTTCATGCTTTGCCATAAGGTCATCTGCGAGAGAAGCTGAAGAGCGGTGGTTACCCGTTTCGCCAAATCCCGTTAGCTAAATCTCGTTTCGCCGTTTTCCCGTTTCGCAAGAAGATGAGAGGGACAATTTTGCTAGGTAATTCCAATCGAAAATTCGCAAGATCCTTTACACCCCATAGACATGAGCACGATGCATCCTTTCTTTTTGCAAAGATGCCGTGAATGAGCCTCGAACTGGGCACCAGGCCACCTTGCCCAGTACTATAGTAATAACTGAAAGATTACTAACACGCCTACAATCTACATTCTACCCCAGCCATGTAGACCACTGTTTCATTTGCAACATTCTGCAAACTATTTTACCTTTGCAAGTTTCGTTTTCTGATGTGTTTTTAGCTAATGTATGAAAATTTCACGAAAATATCAGCATATTGTTGTACATTGGATACATAAAAATGTCCGATATTTATGAAAATACCGTAATATTTATTAACGCTGGGATTTGAAGTATCATCGCAGCTGATCGATGCAGGCGTAGTGGTTGTGTGGTTGACATGCAAGTCCGTCAAACGCTCTCTGTTTTCGGACTTGCAAATCCACATGAAGTCTACAAATCTGAAAATCCTTGAAAATTAGTATAACCGACGTATACAAGCTCAAACCAATGCAAAATCAGCGTAAATAATAATAATAATAAGATACTTTATTGCGACATGTAAG
Source organism: Lithobius niger (assembly GCA_023313725.1). Taxonomy (NCBI): domain Eukaryota; kingdom Metazoa; phylum Arthropoda; class Chilopoda; order Lithobiomorpha; family Lithobiidae; genus Lithobius; species Lithobius niger. The sequence goes on from JAHWFP010130152.1 coordinate 72,898, forward strand.
AACAAATGGGAGAGGGAGGATGCCAACCTGATACCACTGACTCCCTGCGCCACAAGAAAACTACAATTCCCAGAGCCAGATCCACAATACAGTACCAAAATGTATAAAAATATACTTAAAACAACGAAACGAAAAGGGTGTGGAACAAATTTAAAAAAAAAAGGGGGGGGGGGGGCGCCCTATTCACAAAACACTGAACAACAATAAATTAGGGACAGTATTCAGGTCTCAAAAGAAATGGCTTCAGGCTACAGTCATTGATCAGTCTCTTAAACACGTTCATCGTGGAAGCCGAGACAATGGAGTCGCTAACTGAATTCCACACTGATACCACCCTAAGGAAAAAACAAAGACATTTTATAGTAAAGTTTAAATTTGGGGATTGCAAGCTTGTGGCAATTTTCCCTGGTACGAAGATAGGTACTAAATTCTCAAATAGCAGTAAATCGTGTGTAGTAAAGCGCGGACAGTCTTAAATGTCAGGATAAAGTCAGCTTTTATTCATTTCAACACAAGTTAGTCAAGACCAAATATCCTAAGGCGTTGGCAATAGGACAGTTTATCAAACCGGGTAATCTTTGTAAAACGTCTCTGTGCAGACTCGATTTGGTCGATGTCTTTAGAGAGACTAGGTGACCAAACCTGGCTCACATACTCAACAAGTGCACGGATGAGTACTTTAAAAGCCCAAAGTTTCAAATCCGGGCAAATCGGCAAAAATCCGTGCAAATTTGCCCGAATCCGTATGAAGCTGAAATTCGACGCACTGCATTTCAGTGAAAAAGAAACTCGGAATAACTGGGGAGGGGGGGCCCCCGTTAAACGAGAGAATCCAACAAAATAAAGTCCCTATATATCTGACAAAATCGAGGAACCAGTCGGACGTTACGGAATTACAAATTTTGAAATCTAGCAAATCTGTACAATTCTCTGAAAATCAAAGTAAAGCTGTGAAAATCTTCAAATTATGCGAATCTTGTCCCAACAAATTTCTCACGCAATCGCCTGCTTTTGGTGGCGTTGATGTGTCAGTCAGTGGACAGGCCCTGCGTTCTAGTGCCAAAACTAGACCCCATGCAGGCTAGTTTATTGCAGGTTGGGAAGTCGCTCCTCGGTTAGATTTTTTTTGGCTTTTAAAACCGCGTTCTGTAGTAGCTGGCGAACAAAACTAGATTTTAAGCTGATTTTTTTAATTTTAGACGTTTTTAAGAAGGTAGCCTCCATCTTACGGCGACCGCATAGCCTTTTAGAATAACATCTGTTATGCTACAACTGAAGGCAGAACAGAAATAACTAGTGTTTAAAGCAGGGAGGGGGCGGGGGGCAGTGAATTTCTTTCAGCCTCCACCAAAACATTGGGTTGTTTTTTTTTTTACTTTGTTTTGTATTTTGTATTGCAAAAAAGGGTTCATTTTGGGCAATCGCATTGGGTATGATATTAAGGTAGGTTGGGAACGCATCTGGAGGGGAGGTAGATGATGGATGCGTGCGTCTTTCACTTTTTCCTCTCTACCCCCTCCCCACACTAGTGACGCCATTGCCACTGATCCGAAATTCGAATCTCGGCCTTCCAGCAGGATATTAATTTTTTTTTACCTCCACATTTGTCATTATTTGCAGTTTCATTTTTATTAAAATTAACACCAGTTATCAAGAATCACTTTATCAAAACGCAAAAAAGTTTTTCTCCCAAACTTAAAATTTTTTCCCATTTCACAACATTTAAATAATTCATGCGTGCCCCGATTACTAGCCGAGTCAGTAACCTAAGAAGTATAGTTGTTGCCCGATAAGGTAAGGTGGCAATTTAAAAAAAAAAAATGGGGTGGAGGGAGGGAAGGAGGGAGGGGTAAAAAGTTTGGAAGGGGTGTTTCCCCGACAGGGCCTCTTTTATCTTTTCAGCCCACGCGACTTCCAAATGGACTCCACCCTGGTTAATAACCCATGGTGCAAGGGGCTCCCGTGGCTACTGAGGCGACTTGGCCTGCTGAGCCACTCACGGAAACTCACAGTTTCCAATTAGGACGAGTTCATGTGTCAAACTTTCATTAAAGGACTCGACAAGATCGAGTAAGACTAATGAACGAGAGGGCCTGAAACAATGAGGAGCTATTTAGGGATGCAAAACTCGTCATCATCTTGCTTAATTCCGTTAGCTGATCAAGATTGTTACTGATTAGCACCACTCAAATTCAGATCCCGTCACAATAAAGAAAACACATCGCGAACACACACGCTCCGGTGGGCTTCAAGGCCGGACGCACACTTGGGCCACGTGCCCTCCCCCCACCCCTTCTCCTTTCCCCCCCAAATGACCTGTTTTTAAACCCCAGACGCCCTCTTTTTCCTGCCCTTGCTTTCCCATCAAGGAGGAGGAACAGCATAACAGCAACGAAATAACCCCCCCCCCCCAAAAAAAAAAAAAACAACAACAAGGGCCTCAAAAAATGTGTTCAAATGCACCTTTTCTTCAAGTATGCCCTCCCCTTGTGTTGTGTATAGACACGGACATTTTTCTGGAAAAATGGAAAAATGTTCACTATAAATGCACCGAGTGTCCCAAAAGTCAGGGGTCACCCGGTGATATTCATGCGTTATACACCGGGTGGTCATTCTGATATACCAGGGATTTTTATCTTCTTCATGGTGGTATACCAGCATGGTATACTATCAGCATGATCAAAGATAAAAATCCCCGGTATATCAGCTTAAACACCCAGTGTATCAACCGGGTATATCACCCTGGTGACCCCTGACTTTTGGGACACTCGGTATATACTATATACGCAAGGTCTTTGGACAAGCGGGACGAGCTTTGGACGAGCTTGTCCAAAGACCTTGCTATATACGTATACGTACATATTGATTTATTTATTATTTTATTCGTATAAACAAAATGCCGCTATAAAAGACGTTTGTCGATGACAACAAAGAGCCTTACGTTGGTCTACGTACGCCCCTGAGGGCTTTGTAATGGACTTGTTCTGGGAACCATTGCCTGAGGATTACAACAATTGGACCATTACATGACGCCAGAGCCACTCCTACAAGTTCTGTAACCATGGTAACCAAAGATTAATCGTGCGTTGCTGGCAGCTCGAATAATTCTTCACGGAACTATTTAGTACGTCGTGTTTATTTAGGCCTGCTAAATGTAGTTCTGTCATAGTTGCGTTATGTGGTGGAGACCAACAAACCAGACGATTTGATCGTAAAAACAAGATGGATGGCAAAGATGACAATTTGGTCTCATAATGTATCGTGTGCTCGTTTCATCGGTGATTAAGGAGACGTGATTGGCTGATGGCTGCCGTTTACTGGTTTCCCATTGGTTAATTGTCGTTAGGAAATTCTGAACGCATTATTTCGTCATATAAAGTTCTGTTTTTATCAGTTTGTGCGTTGTACCCGTGAGTGGCAGATTTCAAACTGAATTCACGCTTTTTATCTTTAATTTTAATGTTTTAGAACTCATTTGAGCTGTCTGAAGAAACTAATCTGACCAGGACCGGAAATGAGGTCCTGGAAATCTTCCTGCTGTACCTGCCAGTGAAGGAGGGTACGGTGAGAAACAACCAGACTACTATATTTTTCACAATTGAGCTGTTTCATCCTGAAGTTCAATAGATTAAATAAATGTACGCAAAGATCTATAAGTATTATACTATAAACGCTACAAATTATACAAGGAGTCCCATAAATATACTGCCAAACGTTGGGTGGTTATAGGGTCCGCGGAAACAAGCAACTATTGCCAATAAACCCATATCCGAAAACGAACCTTTAACGAGCTAGAGGTGTAGAGAGGTTTGCTAACGAAAACCGATTTTTCGGGGAAAATCAAAGACGCCTGAAGACATGAGAACATGGTGCAGGCTAACAGCATTGTAGGTACTTTACAAACTCAAATTCATGATTTCAGACATAAGCGGCACATATTTTTGGGAGTTGGGGGGGGGGGGGATAGTTGCTTGTTACCGTTCACGCTATAAAGACCCAACGTTGTCATTATTTTTACGGAACACCCTGTTTAAATAAATGCAGAAAACAATTCCAAATTAATCAAATTCATACTCTAGAAATAGCGTTTAGTCACCTTCATGCCCACCCCTCCACTGGCAAAAAGATGAATCACCGAACCTGTCGTCACAGCAGTCACAAGGACTCCCTTCAGCCGAGAATACCCTTGTCATTGCTGTGTCCTTAATGACGGGTTCGTTGAGTTTTATGCCAGTGGAGAAGTGGGTGTATTCATAAAGGAGTTATGTCAATGATCTGGGGACGGATTGGGTTGCCAGTTCGAATCCGACTCATGCCACTCTGACGAAGTCTACATAACGATGCATAGAGATGGCTTAAGGTGCATAAAGGTGCGTAAAGGACCATAAGTTATTTCTATAGAAGGATTTTCGCTGTTTTTGCTTGTTTTGTTCTTTCCTTTAGAGGCTACACATGCAGTTAAAACTCCGAAGACACAACGATATTGCTACTACTATGAACTGACTTAAAAAAAACGACTACCTAGTTGCAACCTGGTTACTACCTAGTTGCTACTAGATGCTACCTAGTTGCAACCGATCTTCTGTACACTTCCGCCACTTTTTCAACAAAAATGTTGAGACGCACACCTCTGTCACGTACTGCAACAGCGATCTCTATTATATAATCTAAAAATAATAACCATTACAACTGCCAGTTAAAATCTGTTATCTTTCAGTTTTAGATTTTACGGCTAATGTTTACGAGCCCTCTTAATTTCGTAAGTAGCAGCTAACGGAGAATTAGGTTAGAGAGTATGCGTATTCATTTGTGCAAAACGGTGACGAGAGTTTTATAATGAAGCTATAACGTGTATCGTTAACGAAATCCTAGTTTTTTACGGTTGCGTGTCTTCCTGTAGTGGTTAGATGGGACGATCAGATGTTATTATTTCATTCAGTTACATCGAGAAAGCCTATTAGTTGTAAGGAAGCAACTATCTTTTAATTTGCTGTGTTTTTTTTTAAAGTTCATTTGACTACGTACCACTGAAAAAAGCAATGGACGGGCAAAGTTGTTATTATTCGTTTCCAAGACGCTTCGGCTGTACAAAAGACTAAAATAAAGAAAACATAAACAAAAACCTACGATTTAGGTGCGTTAAGAAAACTCACTAGTGGAAAAAAAAAAAAGAAAAAAAAACACGCACACAATAGGCCTTAGTACTAAAAAATGCAGGCCTTATAACTTTAGGTAACAGAGCAAGAAACTGGTGAAAGAATAAATTTTAAAACACAGCCACCAAAAAAGTTAAGCCTTCAATTTGTGTTCTGAGCCATTTCAATGCACGTACTACACGGATACAATACCAGCCGAAAATAATAATAATAAAAAAAGACCATTTCAGTGTTCATTTTTATGTGAAGTCAAATTACCCAGCACCTCCGTGCGCACCTGCATGTTTTCCGGGAGCCATAATTTCGGACGACTCGGTTCCCTGTGGGTTTCAAAATAAGTGTTTGGAGATGGCCTTCCTTCGGGCCAAAGCTCTATTTTGGCAAATTCAAATTTGGAAGCGGGGAGAGTAATAAAATGTTTATATTCCGTGGCCTTAAGTCCTGACGTCGACACAAAATTGAATCCGGACGCTTGAAATTACCCTTCTCATCCGCATCGTAAAATTGTTACTAGAATATCGACATAAAATCCCTCTTCGTCAAAGACGATTCTTTTAGATTGGGAAAACACGGAACGAATAGAAAAAAAAGTTAAAAAACCAAACCAACTGCCCAGCTTTGTGAGGCTCTTCTGTAATAACTGGTTTGATGATTCACTGTGTAATCAATTTCGTAGTAATCGTTTGTTCGTTTTAACGCTGCAGGGTCAAAAGAGGACTTAGTGGAAAACAAAATAGTAATAAAACTGTTTATTATTCATTGGATTGTTCTTATTACAGATGAGGTAAAAGGTCAAGCTTGCAAGTTGCAATGAGATTTTTTGCTTCCTTTCCGCAATACGAGCACAATGCTCGACTTACATTGAAAAGACCACAACTTTCTGTTGAGGTTTTATATAAATCAAAGCTTTACTCGTCGTTGAATGGTCACCGCCAAACAAACCACAGATTGTGGCGATTATTAGTTCGTGCTACCGCTCCTCCAAAACTATCCACAGTTAAGAGACAAGGTGGACATAAAACGTAGGGTCAAGTTAAAGGTTGGGGTTATTCTAAATCAGAAACCAAACTGATGGAATAAGGCCGAAAGTCGTGGTTCAGTTTTGGTGGCGTTTAATAATCAAATTGAGCGATATTAAGCTCTGGCTCTCCTGATTGATGAGGGCGACTCATGCCTTGGCTTAAGACCTAAAATAGATCAGCTAAAATGATGGCGGATTTTGGTCTATGGTTCAGTTATATAGGCATGGGTTGGTATTACGGGGTTGTAGTGGAACACTGACAACAAAATTGATTTGGGTTGAGTTTAAATTTGGGGAAACAGGACAAAAAGGGAAAATTTCTAGTTAAGATTGCCGAAATTACATTTGGATGTACGACGTTAAAGGTTTCGTGGAGGAATGAATTCTAGGTGAATACTTAATTGTTGGGAGCACCTGGCAGAAGACCAAGCGAGCTCGAGCCGTTACAATTGACGTCAAACATTTCACAGCTATATATTGTTACAACAATTGATTAAATAGCATCAACTCAACTAACAATGAATATTAATTTTGAAGTGACAATGGGTCATTACAATTTGACGTCATGTGGATCTTGGCAGATTTCACAAATGACGTCATCAGCGTAACCTTGCTGGGGTGGTATACTTTCAACGTTGAAATCCGGAATTCAACTCGCAACAAGTATCTGTACAGTATATTTCACTTAGATGAAGATGAAACGTCGGACTTTACGGAAACACGAAGCTGCTTCTCGTCAGGATTCAGGGTATAGTTATAACCATAGTATAGCAATGACTCCACTTTCATGAATCGTCGTACTTATACGCAAACACGAAGGGGCTTCTGGCCACGATGCGTTAAACTTGGTGAATCAGCGTCATAGGAATGAGATTTAGGAGGGCTTTAATACGAAATGTCAATGCCGAAGCAAACGAAATTACAGATTTATGACAAAAGGCCATGGGGCTAGTGTCGCTATGCCAAACAGAGGAAAATATCGAAAATCATAAACATCGTAAACTCGTAAACATCGAAAACATAGTAAACATCGATGGGGCTAGAAGACTCAACATTGTACGTCAAACATTAGCTCTTAATACTTCGCAAATAAAATCTGATGTCGAATTTAAGTCAGAATCGTTTTTGGAAAGAAAATCAAAATTCTCGCACCGAATGCCATTCGGTCCTTTTAGCACTCAACTGCTTTCCAGTAAATTTTCTTCGACCTTCAGTCTCGGGAAATTATTCGGGAAAGGAGTTTCGCGTAAAACACACAAATTATCGATTTCATATAAACACTTGGGGAATTAGCCGAAAAGATTGTTGCTGAACGAAAACGCAAACCTATTGCTTAATCGAACACACCTATAAACGCAGAAATGTAAGTTGAAGATTGCAGGAATCTGCACCAGTCCAGTTCAACCAAACCAACGAATATTGGAGACAGTTGGGTACCTCCAAAAAGCACCAACCTCAATAGAACGTTTTAAACTATTCGTAAATTACCTTTTTCATCCTTCGATCTAAAACGTGTCTGTCGAAAGAACTTTTCGATGCGGGCGATAGATCCAAATGGAGTTAATCGACGAACTTACCAAAAACGCGATGGAAATCAAACACCTCTACGAGCCGAGTTGTTGTTTCTGTTTGGCTCCCATAATCCCTTGCAAACCCAGGAATCACATCGAGGTGTGACGTCATTCCGTTCTTTAGGAATCTCCGTTGAATTTTGTTGAGTTCGGATGTAGTTTCAGAAGGTGTGATGTGACGTAACACCACAGAACATGCGTGGTATCGAGTGTGGCGCCAAACTGTCCCCAATATTAGTTGATTTAGATGAACTGGTTTTGGAAGGCAGGCAAATAATTACTGCAGTTCACGAGATATCACCTAGAGGGAAATAGGAGTTTTATTTGTTAGACAAAAATTACTTTTCATATTTGACATAGTTTGCTGTTGTGTATCTGGGCTTCGTAAATACTCACTACTGCAAATAAAAATAAAAGGACTACTAAAAATTAGGCCTAAGTACAAGTGGCGCTATCTGGGAGAGTGTCAACTTACTACTGCCGTAATACCCAAGGCCAACTGAGATTGATTACTAAAGTGCAGCGAGGAACGTAGCTTCAATCTCAGTTGGCCTTAGTAGTACCTAGAGTGGAGGTAAAAATAATCTCGATATAATTAAACTGTATCATGGAACTATAAGCAGAAATGGATTTTAAAACACGGTAGAAGGATTTCCTTAACCGAAATAAGAAAGATCAGAATGGATAATGTTAGGCTTGGTTCAGTTACATGGGCAATTTTTATAGGACGTTTAAATGCAGAAAGAAGAGTTTAGAGTTGAAGAATGGAGAATGAAGAATGGAGAATGAAGAATGGAATTCTGCTCCTTTGTTTCCTAAACGATTCTATTATTGACTGACAAATGTGAGTCGTCGGTGACTCAGATCGTCTAGTTACCGAGGCGTCTGAAAGACATAAAAACTCACGCCTGCACACATCCGTATTAAAGGAGCAATTTTGTTGACTACATAAAGTAGTGAACTTAAAAGCAGGAAGGTGGAAGATCGAAACCTAAGAGAATTTTGGGAGATTCTGGGTGGAGTATAGAGGCGGTGTCTTCCCGTCAGATCGAAAACCCATCAGATCGAAATGATCGAACATCCCATGGGAAAGAAATACCATCAGATAGAAAATGTCTATTTCCCATCAGATAGAATTTTTCCCCCATCAGATAGAATGTTTTCCCAATCAGATAAAAATTTGTTTTTCAACAGATCGATTTTGTTCTTTTTTTTTTTGCGCCCCGTGGGACAAAAAGACAAAACCTTACTGATTAAGTAGGCATAAGCATTTCATAGGGACCCGTCACAAATTATAGTAGTTTCTTTCTTTTTTTTGGACAGACTACTTTCTTAGTTGTCAAAACCAAAATTGTATTGGTTGCGGCTTGTACGTAATCTGAATTGTTTGTGGAGTTCGAAAAATGAATGTAGATTTTAGAACACTAGACTACCAGACTGATAACATAAAATTAGGGCTTGAATAAAGATGTTACTATAAATATCTAGATCTTTCATTAAAAAAATGGTGTGAGTTTGGGTATATCTTCAATTTTATACGAAGAAATCTCGTTAGGGAGAGTTCAAGTAATACCTCGTCACGCAATTGTCATTGCCTCCTCCCCCCCCCCCCCCTGGGCGTGAGTCTGCGTTTAAATACCTTACCCTTGAGTACTACAACATTCTTAACCTTACTCCTTCCCCCCCCCCCCCACCGTCAAACAACA
>JAHWFP010130152.1:82451-126526 GCA_023313725.1 Lithobius niger
CGGCAAACCCCCCCCCCCCTTCTTGATGACGTAATAATTGAACGTTCCTTAAGCCAGAAAAAAGATCCGTTGCATCGCAAAAAAATCCCATTTGATAGAAGAAATTCCAATTAGACAGAAAAAAATTCCCGTTATATATAAAAAAAAAATTACCGTTATGTCAAAAAAATAATCCCCTGAGATATAAACAAATTTTCCCGTCAGGTCAAAACATTTCTATCTGACGGTCCATGCGATACATTCTATCTATTAGGTTTTCGATCCAACGGGCCTGAAAAGAAGAGAATTGCTTTAATTTCTCACTTTGTAATAATGCGGAGTTGGTGGTGGTCGTACTTCGTCAGGCATTTGTGACCCACACTTGGTTCTGGCTTTCCACCGGTTTATTATAAAAGTCAAATCTAATTTATTTACTCTTGAGCCGCTTTCGCCTTCAACCCGTTAGAAGAGTTTAACATTGAAAGGAAAAGGTTAAACGTTGGAAATGTCATAATATAAATTACGTTAAGTTAACTCTAATGCCATAATGATAAACATCAACCGGTTAATGCCATTCGTAATTAATGGCCGCGCCAGTAACACTATTAGCTTGAGGCGCCTTAGACAACTCCCATTTCAGTAGGAGACATTTTAAACGTTGCTAAATCAATTTTTGTTTATTTTTGGCACAAACAACGTGCAGTATTAATCACGCAATTCAGAAAATGATATACAATTATCAGAAAAACTTAACATAGTGGCGCATCCAACAATTCCGTTGCGAAGGGGGAAGAAGGAAGGGGGTGAGGGAGAAGAAACAGAACATAAAATTGACATTTCAAAATCGGTCCAAGAATTCTGACAAGGGATGTAAGGAAACAAGGGACTATCTAGTCGCATTGGTCTTCTGTACAGTTCCTCCACTTCCAATGTTGAGGCGCACACCTCTATCATGCACTACAACAGCTATCTCTATTACATAATCTAAAAACAGTAGGCCTAACCATCAGAATTGCCCGTTACAAATGTGTTAGCTTTTAAGCTTATTTTACGTTTTAGGCATAATTGTCAGCGTTTAGGCCTAATTTACAACTTTAATTTCGTAAGTAGCAACTAACGGAGATTTGGATTGTATACAGTAAAGGCCTCTCCAGACAGAAGCAAATTTCGTGCGAAGCTATGCGTGACTACGTGCCTACAAGGTCAAAATTGCAGCAATCGTGTGGTTGGTGTTGCGTTAAGGACGAATATTGAAGTCTTTTTTACACCATAGTGCGTCGGCGTGCAGTCGCGAGCAGCCAGTTTGGTTAGCGCTTAAGCCTATTCATTTTTGCAACACGGTATGCCTCCGCGCATACCGTTAGTGTTACAACGTAATGCGCAACGTAGCCAAATATAGATCAGTGGTAGTAGGGAAGGGACGGGAGAAACGCTGCAGCAGCGACTCGTAGCAACTATTGAAGTTGCCATGGTAACGTGATTTTAGATTTAATTTTCATTTTTTAGGCCTAATTTTTTTAACGGCAGTTTTAGTTTCGTAAGTAGCAGATAGGCCTAATGGAGAATTTGTTTCGATCGTAAGCCTATTCATTCATGCAACAATGCGACAAGACTCTTAAACGAAGCTAAAATGTTTTTGTTTTTACGGCTGCGTTAACACAAATCTTTAGGATTTCAATTCGACGATGAAATGTTATTATTTAATTTAGTTACGTCGAAGAAGTCTATTAGATATAAGGAGGCAACGATGTTTTAATTTGCCATGTTATTTAGCTAACTTTTGACACTGAATCGAACGTTGTAAACAGTGGTCGTCAATTTCTGGTACCGTTGCGAAGTTGAAAAAAGGGACGGACGGACAAAGTCGTTGCAATAGTCTTCTCAGCCGGTACGGCTGTACAGAAGACTAAAAAGGAGGGTGCTCTAAATCCACCGGGCCAAACTCATTTTCAGAAATTTGATTATCTTTTGAAATGTTTAACAAGGGCCCTTTTTAAAGATTTTTTTCCAAGTTGATATAAATTTCTTATTTCTCAACTTTCACAAAGTTTTTATCTTAAATTTGTTTCTTGGGAGGGTTCCTGTATGCACCACTGATCCAACACGAAACAAGTAAACGCAGAATTATTGTAAACAGAGCGAGAAAAATTTTGTCACACCCTTAACAACAGCGTAAGAACCCCCCCCCCCTCTCCCCAAAAAAAATCGAGCCGAGGGGGAATGGGATAAAAATCCTTCGAGAAATCTATTAATTCGATATTTTCTTCAAAATAGTCACGCTGTTTGCCCGGAAGGCTTTTCTGCCTTTTTCTACAAGGACATTGGACCTGAGATTTGCAATGCCTTTGTTTACATTTTCAATAAATCGTTTAACCAGGGATGTATACCAAGTTGCTGGAGCCAGGCAAATGTCATACCCAACTATAAGAAGTAAAATGCTGCAAATCCTCTGAATTATCGTCCAATTTCCCTAACTTCAGTTCCTTGCAAAATTATGGAAGGCATTATTCGATCGAGCATGTTATTTACAGCTTTACAAAGTTATCCGGAACGACCAATTCGGTTTCTTACCTGGGCGGTCCTCCACAATGCAACTCCTCCTTGCAATGGATCTTAGGAATGAATCTCTGAACCTTGGTATTCCTTTTGATACCATTTATTTTGACTTTCAGAAAGCATTTGAATCTGTGGTCTTAACCAAACTAATATATAAACTTCAAATAAAGGGCATTGCTGGCTGTTTATTGAATTGGATAAGGTCCTTCATTTTCAATAGATCCCAGAGTGTCGTTATTGGAACGACCTCTGCAACGCAACAGAGTGTTATCAGCGGGGTCCCGCAGGGGTCCGTTTTGGGTCCACTCTTGTTTGTTGTTTTCCTTAATGACCTTCAGTCTCTAACACCGTTGGTAAACCAGCTACAATACAAGTTTGTAGACGATTTAAAGTGTGGGTCACAAATCCTTACTTTGGCCGATGGTTACGAACTTTCATGCCATGTCGATATGATCAAACAATGGTCAATCAATTGGCAACTTCCGTTGTCTCAGGACAAGTGTATTGCTTTGCAACTGGGAGCTAACAACCCCAACCTTATGTACAAACTGACAGGAACGAAACTTGAATCGAAAACCGTATGTCGCGATCTAGGAGTATGGATTACGTCGGACTTGAAATCCACGGTTCATTGCCACAAAATTTCGGCTCTCGCTTTTCGCAGACTGGCCTTGGTCAATAAGCGTTTCGTCTCCTCATGTATTAAAACTCGCGTTTGGGCCTTTCGGGTGTTTGTTCGTCCGCTCCTTGAGTACGCGAGCCCGGTTTGGTAGCCGTATCTTCTCCAGGATATTGATTTGTTGGAATCGGTGCAGAGAAGTTTCACTCGTAACCTGCCCGGTCTATGTGAACTTTCCCATGGTGAACGACTGCGGCAAACTGGTCTTGAGCCACTCGAATTAAGACGACTGAGGGCCGACCTCAGTTTCACAATACAAGATTGTTCACGAGCTATTGGCTGTCGATCTTCCTTTCTTCGAGCGACATCCATTATCATCAACTCGGGGGCACTCTATCAAGTTACGTGTTCAATCCGCAAGCTAGGATTGCCGCAAACATTTCTTTGCGCTACGTGTTACAAGCATTTGGAATAGCCTCACGGACGATATTGTAACTGCTTCAACAACAATCACATATATATTAAACGTTTAAAATTATTCTCATTGACACACTGTCTACTGCGCCCCTACCATTAGAGCTCCTGGTGTACATGTCAGTCTGTTTAACCAATTTACCTGGACCGGTGTTAGTGGCATGCCCTTCCCTTATCCACCCTTTCACGAGGAAAATTGTATTATTATATTATTATTATTATTATTATTATTATTATTATTATAACTTTTGTTTGACGTAGCCTTACATTACGCAAAGCAAGAAAAAATAAATATCATGTTTTCTAGTTGGGGGCATAAAGGGGGACGTAAATTTAGCCCCCCTCCTCCCTCCAGAAAATATTTATTTATGCCACTGGTAACGGGGACGTCAAATACTTTCTGCATGTACTATCGTAGCATCCAGAGACTGCAGGAAAGACTAGTACGCTGCCTGCTACAGAAAAAAAAAAATTCGAGTGTCCTCATGTTGTCGGGTGTGTGCTATCTGGGCAGTATCGTTGATGACCAGCCGATCAGAGCACTCAAGGAATTATCGGGTGACCATGTTCAATTTTCTTTTCGTTCTATAATTTCCATTTGCAGTCCTGTTCATCAGGGAAAATATTTGTGCATATTTCCCTTGGGGTGACACCTTCAAAAATTCTAACGGAAAATAAACTAATAAAAAAATGGATTTGTCATCTCCTATCTTAATTTCTTGCAATATCCTTTTCAGAATAGTCATGCCATCAGATCATTGTCTGACACGTGAGAGCCTCAGCAATAAACAATGACCAAGGAGTCGAATGGATTCATCGAAATGGCAAAAGTTTTTTTGTTCCTTTCTTGTTCGTTCTCTCTTGCCGCCAAGGGGCTTTGACGTCATCAAGACGTCACCATATATGGTCAGTGTTAGGTGTACGACCACACCCAAGAGGGTTAAGAAGACGGCTTAACCCCACGGCCTCTTAGTCCACTTGTGATCTTTCGCAGACATGTCTGTCTTTGGTGTCATGTTTTCTTCCATTTATAAAGATTAAAACAAAAGGATTATTAAAAAAAAAAAACACTGCCGCCAAGATAGTCACCCTACCAAACTTTGAACTCTAATCCTTATCGAACAACATACAAGAATTTAAAAAAAAATAGAGTTAAAAAGAATGTGTTGTGCAGGCGACGATATAATGTTTAGTAAGAATTTCTTGAAATAAACTTATACAAAGTTAGAAAATTATACTAGGCATGTACTAGGAAGATATTTTTCGTATAACCACTTCACTGTATGATTTCTACGCAGTGCTCCGCGAACAAATACAACACCTTTCTTAACGAGTGCAGCTGGATAGCTCTGCCACCACATGCGAGATTGGTGTATAAATGATAAAAAAAAGCGGCTGTACTCAAAGTTTGTCACTGAAATTGGCAGCAATAGTATTTTTTAATTCATTATTTGTAATTATTTTCTGCATTCTTCACTGTAATGTAAATAAAACTTACGCTATACCAAATTTGAAGAAACCACACTATAAGGCAATTTCGGTAGTATTATTTGAATGTATTTAAATGTATTTACATCAATCCACTCAGGCGGAGTACACATGAAATACGCACAAAACTCATAGTAACACGATAGCGTTACTGTAAAACAAGACGCTAGCGTGTTAACTATGTAAATGAGTTACACCTACCGATTATTAGGAAAAGTTAAATTGTAAGAACCCTCGTTAAACCCTTTGAAGCCCTTTGAATTATAAAAATTAACCAATTACAAGAATACTAATCAATGAAGGGAAATAAACTGCAATGAGAAGACAAATAATAAATAAATTACGACCCCGGATACTACGGCACGTGTTTGTTTATTTATGACGGTACCAGGAATATAATAGTATACTCCTGCGAAGTGTGAATTTGTCACATTTGTAGATTGAAGTAAAACTAAATTATTTGGGATTTTCCCCATTTAAACATTGCTTTTGTTATTGTTCGTGGTTCTTACTTTAATTTTTCTTCTCCCATATAAGATAACGGGGAAAAAAATGCCAATCTTGGTGTGTTATAGTGAATAACGTTCCGTAACTCTTTCTGACAGCAAAGAACGCTCAAACCATTAATTTTCTTACTTGTCGGCTTCTGGTATGCCACGGCGTGGGCCGAGCTGCACAGCGTCTGCGTGGGCGTAGTTCAGCGTGAGTCAGGGTCGTGGGGTCTACCACCAACCGCTTCATGTGGAACAATCCCAAACCCATATTTCACGCTTCTTAAATTTCCAAGATGAAAAGATACATTCCCTCCCTCCCGCTTTTGAAGGGGGCTGATTTTTCAGTTTCAAAATTGGTTATTAGGTCGTTATATTCTGACGGACGAACTAGCAAGAGCTAGATTGAAAAACCTCCTTTTTTGACAAATGGTTTTACGTTTTGTTCACTGACGTGGTTACAGCACTAAATTTTAAATTGACGCATTGGTTGCGCTTGTCTATCCGATCGTCACTAAAAATTCAAGAGAAAGAAGGGAGGTCGGAGCCAAGACAAGATTTCAATTAAACTTAAAAGAAGCGGTCTTTTAAATTTGCTGTTTGAAATCATCCTTCAATTTGCCATTGCCCGCCATGCAGTTTTTGATTTGGCTGTCCATTTTTTTTTCTCTCTTTAATCGTCTAGCTTGCTATGAGCCGCTAGTTTCGTATTTTTTGAATTTCTTGTTTCTTTTTTGTCATTCGATAGGGTTTGTGACCGTAAAATTCGTTTAAAAGGACATTCCTCCCAACGCCATTTTTCTCGATCCGCCACATCAAGTACGGCCCCAAAGTTTTATTTACTTACCATTAGTCAATCCCTACCTAAAAATCCGTTTTAAAATGTGGCGTTTAGGAGATTTTATGTTGAATATTGGAGAACTTTATTTACTGCGGAACGCACGTATATGATCCTTTGCGCGCTTACAATAACCATGACGTTTCATCTCTGTGTGGTGTGCATGTAGTAATTTGCTAATAATTACCATGAAATAAAAAATCTGAACAACTAATGAGGTAAAAATTATAATTATTTATGCCAATAGAACGCCGAAGAAAAATTATAAGATACTAACCTACAATTTTTTATTTAAAGTGCGATTTTAAAATACGTTTGTGACGACACAATTAATGTGTTTATGCTGGTTCGTCCATTAGGAGAAATGCCAACTGACACAGTAGCTGCGTTCTTCGCTACGAGGAACGCAAGTACTATCTTAGTTGACCTTGGTGATGGTAACATGGTGGATGCGATCGGCGCGTGGCTGTTATAAGGTAGGCGTAAAGTTATAAGGCAGGCGAGATGTTGCTTTAATAGGTATCACTGATAACTGATAAATAACCACACATGGTGTTAACGGATACATTTTTTTGCGTTTGTCCCTCCATCTTGTTTCAAATGCTATGTGATATATCCCGTTGCAAATATCACTCCACTAATGTAAGTATCGATCATTTTTCTCAATCACTCGTTGAATTCGCAAGCTGAAAAAAGCATCTCGCGCAAGCACTTGGTGTTTTCTTTTTTTTTTTTTTCAGTTTGAACACTTGTGGTAAACTAAACTCTTTTGGTATTACTGACTGGTATGCCAAGGCCCAATGAAAATGGAAATTATAACCTGTATTACCTCGAGTGCTAGTATGAAATCGATAATTTGTACATTATAGATTTCGCAAAAGTACGAGTGGCATTTGGTGTGAAAATTTTCGTGTTCTTTCCACAAAACTATTCGTGCAAGATTCGAAATCAGATTTTATTTAAGAAATATTAACAGTCAATGTTCAACACGAAATGTTGATTATTCTGACCCACGTCGATGCTTTCGATGTTTACGATGTTTTCGACTTTACGATGTTTAGAATTTACGACGTGTTCCTCTGTTTGGAATAGCGATATTAGCCCCCATCAAATTTCGTCATCCATCCTGTAATTTCGTTTGCTTCAGCGTTGCCGTTTCGTATAAAGTAGGCCTAAACCTCATTTTTATGCCACTGATTCACCAAGTTAAATGTATCTTGAGGAGAAGCATCTTTGTGTCTTCCGTAAAAGTCCGATGTTTAAGAAGATGACGTCATTTCTCTGATATGGGCATAACTCGATGCAAACAAACAAAAAATATATTGTCGAGATCTGTTGTATGTTTGCCGGTGACCAATCAGTGACGAGTAAAGTTTCGATCAGTATAATTATTGAAGCAGCAGTGTAGTCTTTTCAGAAGTCTATTTTTTAAGTCCAGTAAGTGGTGTGGGCATTTAATGTATTTGTGCGACCAATTCTAGAGATTCCAGTCCGGTATGGTCATCCCACTAAATTGAAACATATTAATTTAATCGAATCTGTACAGAGAAAATTTACCAAATTTTTACCCAGTTTTAAAAATAAGTCCTATTCTAAACGAACGACTAAAACTCTTGCAACTAGAGACACTTAAACAAAAAGGCTTAGACTTGACTTAATTTTGACATTTTCGATATTGCGTGGTTTTATCAGCGTTCTGGACCGCCTCTTTACTTCTTTTTAAGAGGGATTATAGGAAATTCTTCTCACACCTTGTAGGAAAATCTCCCGGCTGATGCTGTCCAGGCACCATTGACTGCTTCCTTTACGAAAAAGATGAGAGGAGTTGATCTCTCTAAATGTGTTAAACTTTGTTTAGGCTAAACGAAGGCTTTGCCTGCAGTGTTTTTAATTTGAATGTACAAAACAGCTTGCCTTTTATACATTCAAATTCTTTTTTTTTGTTTGTTTGTATTTTATGTTTACAGTTAACTTGGGCAGGGTGTTAGTGGACAAAATAAATTCCCTTTCCTTGCCCTTTGTGTTTCCACAATAAAGAGTTTATTTCAAGTTCAGTATCGTGGTGGTCGTTTTGCGGGTAAAAAAAAACAAAAATACTCTAAAAAGAATAATTTTTAGGGGAAAATAAGTCGATTTTCACTTGGGGTGAGTCCATAAATGAATCCACGAAAAATAAAAACTAGACTGCCCTTTAACCACCCCTCCCCTTCGACGTCACACACGGTGGAGAGATATGGTAAGGGGTAAATTAACCCCAGGGAAAACGAAACCCGAGGTGGTCGAACCCTGGGGGTTTTGAGGAAAACCCCGGGGATTTTGAAAAGTCAAAAGTGGTGAGATATGCTCTTGTGCAAGTCGAGGGGGAGGAACCCCTGGAGTTTTGGGTAAAACACCCTCGGATGTCAATCAAACTACCCAAGATTAACTCGAGAGGAAATTTAAGTGGAAGTTCATGTGATATTCTACTCAAAACAAAGCTTATCAAGCACTGGAATAGCGTTGATTATGTAATCCTTCATGCTAATTTTTGTGTGGTAAAGGCAGCAATAAAAATTCTTGTTGTTGTCCTTCCTCTTAGCACATTTTTCTGTCAAGCCTCGCGTCATTTCTACTGAACAGCATTGTATCGGGTTAAGCTGGGTCATTCAAGTTAGGTTGCAACTGGGTAGGACAGTCAAAGGGTCTGAGCATCTGAATTTTGTTTTTGTCCTAATTGTTGCATTTGTTTGAAGCATGACAGTAAAGAAATGGATTCACAACATAGAAACCAGTACCCTAATTACAGGTTTACTTTTATTTATTTATGTTATGAAAACCAGTGACACTAAATGAAAAAGGTTGAATCGTAGACAGCAAAATGTAATGCTATACTTCTAAAAAAAAAGTAAATCCATAAAAAAAACCTAAGGTGTCGTACTAACATAACTTTTTAAGTAACACACATTTTAAGTGAGGCCTCTTTCTGAGGTTCGGCTCCAACGTCACTTTATACTTACATCGTTCCTTTTATTGTTTCACTAATTTAAAGGTATAAAAGCAACGCTTATGCTGAACATCAGGAACCAGGCTTCACTTAAAACCTGTGTTAGTACCACACCTTACTCAGTTTTTTTTGTGGCACTGATTTTAGGGATTTTATATGAAATGTTAGATCCTGCTGTCTATGCGTTAACTCTTAAAATTTTTGTGTCTAAAGCTACCCGTTTAGCGTAAGTTGTGTAAGATACCATTACACTGTCATCAATCGATGTAAAATGGAATTTGATAGAAGGTGATAAATCTGTTTTTCTGTAGCCTAGTAATGAAATAAGTCAAGTCGACTTGAACTCATGTCGCTTTAGGACAAAGGTGGATACATTAAGTTGGGGTGAGTTAGAACGACAATGAGTATATGGTAGTTTCTGCGAAGGTGATACAGCATCAACCAAAACCCATCCCTTTTCCTATGTCCCAATCAGCTAGTTGGGCTTTCGTCTTCGGCACGCGCTCTTTTCAACCAATAATAGCAAAGCTGTCCTAAGAGTGACGTTGAAAATCGGCCTTAGGTGGTTACATGGAGGTTCTTAAAGCGCTTCAACGCCTTATGTTGATGAGGTGGTTTGAGATAAAACGACTTGAAAGTGGTTTTAGATAGTTACATGGACGTTCTTAAAGCTCTATACGAGCTGAATCGATGTAACTTAAGTCGTCTTCCTTGAGCTAACGCGATTAACGAACGTCTCTGTATACCTCCGCCGACAATGTCAAAAAAACAAGATGATCTGAAAAGACATAACTGTTGCACATAACTCGATTGAAAATGTTTGAACATCATAGAAAAACATTTAAAACTTCAGTTTCATAATTTTTCCTTCTTCAGCTATTGTTTTCTGGTAACCTATTAATCATAATAAACATTTTACCCTGCCCCTGTCTTGGGTATAATTTTACCTTAACTTTTGAAGTATATTTACCTCGGGGTTATTCCCCCCCCCCCCCCCCCCCGATGCATATCTCACCACATCATTTTCCCCTGGGATATTTGGGAGGTGGAATACTTTTCTCTGGGGTTTCTACTGTATACTTCCCCGGGGGTTCAGCACAAAATCTCCGGGGTTCGACCACCTCAACTTTTCGACCCCTTCTGTTTTCCCTCTGACCATAGCTCACCTTTTTGCAACCCCAGGGTTTTTTTACCCAGCGGAAACAAAAAACCCGGACCATATATCTCCACTGACAGTGTCAATACTTCTGCCCCCTTTCCTCCTCCCGAAAATAAACCACAAACGTCGACGCCCACTTTCGTCATCACCGACAAAGAAGGAAATTATTTTGGGAAACGGGTTATTATTTTCTAGTTGTAGAAGTTTTTTGGGCTTTGTAGTTAAACAGGAAAAAGTTAGGTGATCAAGGGCAAAAAAGACGAGTTCATGGCCGAAAATTCAGTGTGTCTGTTTCTTATGTGTTTAGGAGTTTTATGCTAGACAGGTGGCGTTTATACAATCGATTCTACCTTGCAAAATCTTTTTTACTTACTGCAGGAGCACTTTTTTTTTGTGTAATATTTTATGCAAATTTATATTATAAGTAATTTTTTCCCTGAGTTACTGAGTGACTGAGTTACTGTTGTGATCATAAAATCATAAGTAAAACCCATGGCTCCCTATATGCCCGATAGGCTTAAGTAGCAATTCCCTGATTTAGATGTTCATCATTCCCGTTCGACGGGTGGCCCCTCATACTTCTAATTGGGCACTGCCAGAGGAACTGCTGCCAGTTGTGCGCCTGATGTACAGTTTATTTTGTTGGACGAAAAGTCTTACTTTCGTTTATATGTAAGAGGTCCTCCAGCTTCCCTCTCTCCGCCACCTCCCCCCCCCCCAAAAAAAACCCTTTTTGAACAAACGCGTGCTGCACCATGCTTTAAATTTTCATTTCGTGTTTTGTTGACGCATTACTGACGTCAAGTGTGTTGACACATTACTGCATCAAGAAAGTTGACGTTTCATCACAGCCAACTACCTGTATGACGATAATTTGAATCCCAACTAAGTAGCCTCATTGTGTCTGGCAAGCCTTCTTGTAGCGCAGTCAACACAACACAATAAAAATTTTAAGAGGTGTACAGTTAGGTAAGTCGTTGACTTATTCGCGTTAGCGTTTGAAGTGTAGCCGACCCACGTTGAATTCCACAGGCCGCCATCGCTTCGGATTACCAGAAAGGTTAAGTCGGCAGCGAAGTCAGTTCGTTAGGAGCGAATTAAATGGCGACGAGCTGTCTAAACAAGGGCCATCAAAGACAGCTAGCAAAACATCACTTGTCACTCGATGAAAATTTAACATTGAGCGAAATACCAGGCATCACGAATTCAAGATGGCGGCCGGACGCGGTAGGTCTTTGAAGCCAACGACGTAATATATCAAGGAGCTGGTTGGGAGGGCGGGGGAGGGGGGGGGGGGGGAGGTGGCTCAGAATAAATAAGAGAGGATTAAAAAGCCCCCTCGTGTTCGTTTAGCTCCGTGTGGCACTTAGCATGCACTGTAGGTCTTACAATCGAGGCTGGGATTGCAAAAACAACTCTTCAATGTACCATTGTGGTGAATTGGTTGTATCGTGCGAGGAAAGCCGGCGTGATACGGAGTTCGTAACCGTTAGCTGCATTATATTAGTTGCATCATTTTTATCCGGCTTAAAGTGGCACTATCACCGATTGAAAATCGTACAAAATACCGTGGCGCCATCTAGCGGCAGTGATATTGTTAACCTTTACCGCTTGCTCCCAGGTGCACGCAGACGTACCAAATTTTCACTCAATCATTAAGGAGGCTCATTACGTGGCTTGTTTGTTCCGTTAAAAGAAATGGCATTATGTATTCCTTCACTTGATGCAAGCAAGTGTTAGATGATACTCGACTGCACTAGATGTTGCCAGATTCCGCAGACTTTCAATCGGTGATAGTGCCACTTTAACACAAATTTCGACTAAAGTTGCTGCTATATTAGCCAAACTTGGACATATGCAAGCTGACTGCTAAATTTCGGCTAGAAAATTCCGTGGGCGGTCTTACTTTGAATGATTCTTGACATTGTTGGGAAATTTACGCGCAAATTAAAAGTAAACAACAAAATCACATTTTTTTTTGTAAATTTTCGACGAACGGTTTTGGACAGGCTGTCGTTCGTCTTCTTCAGGCACTCGGTTGGTTTGGTTTTTCTTATTCTCTACATCATGTTAGTGGATAGGAAAAAGCAAACTAACTGAGTGGCTGAAAAAGACGTACGACAGCCGATCCAAAACTGTTCATCGAAAATTTGCAAAAACGAACTGCATTTTTGTTGTTTACTTTTGAATTTGCGCGTAAATTTTCCAACAAAATTTGGGCTAAATTGATCGAAATGAAGCAAAGGTATCAATGAGATTCGCTGCGCTTGAAAATGACGAAATGGAAGAAAATTACTTATTTTTTTTTTTTTGGGGGGGGGGGAGTAATGCATTTCTAAATGTCAGACTTGCAAACAAATATTAAAAAAAAATGAATCCTTGAAGGAAAAATATCAATCTTCAAATTAAGTGAAATCAGAAGGAGACACCAGCCACTTTTTGAACGTCGAAAGCTGGGAAGAATATAGCAACCATTTTATCCGTCCCTCGCATCTTTCAGTGGTAGTCAAGTGGAGTTTATAAAACACGACAAATTAAAACAGCGTTACTTCCTTATGGCTAATAGGCTTTATCGATGTAACTCAATGAAACAATAACATTTGATCTTCGCATTTAACTACTACGGGAAGACGCGTAACCGTAAAAAAAAAAAAAACAGCATCAACGACACAATCGTTAGCCTCGACACCGTGTTGCGTGAATGAATAGCCCTGCTCTCAGGCACAGTTCTCCGTACAAAAAAATTAGCCTAAAAGCTAAAAATTAGTCGTAAAATCTAACACTGACACGTTTTTAACCGCCAATTGTGATGGTTACTACTTTTAGATTTATAATACAGATCGGTGTTGCATTGCGTGATAAGAGGTGTGCGCCTCAGCATTTTCGTAGAAAAAATGGCGGAAGTGCACAGAAGACAACTGCTTGTTTTTAGCAACAACAATAATAAATGTTCTCTTCAATGCAGTGTAACAAGTCTGCATACTTCAGACTTTCTGCGGCTTTATTGACCTGGTATCAACACACAATTTTAATACAACTCAACAGCGCGAGCCACGTCCTAACATTATTTCAACGCAAAGTAACCAGAAAGCTAATGACGACCCAAATTCAGCTTAACCTTTTCCCCAAAAATGGCGATTTTCAAATTCTAGCTCGATTCAGGCGTTAATGGTTCACTTTGTCCGCTTCACGAACTAAGCCTAATGTTAAACTAAATCTAATGGTGACCGAATGTATATTTATTTGCACCTGTTTTGTTACAAATATTTATGTGTTAGTATTTAACTCAGTGGATTTAACGATGAGCGTTCAATGCAACTTCACTAGAGAAAAGAAAAGACAATGATCGCGTGTAGTTTTGTCTCTAGTGGCTTTAAACATTATATAACACAAATACAAACCTATAGACGTTGTATATACAGTTTAAACCTGTGCAGGGCCTACATTATTGTGTATGTTAGGTCTGTACTATACTTTGTTCCACATTATGTTTTCAGAAAACTGACTGTATGACGCCACGTTTTCTTCCACTACGAGTACAAAAAATCCGTAAACATCCCATTCGTAAACTCTAACGGTAACTTTGTTGAGTCTACAAGTGCAATATCAACATGTGTTTGCACTCTTAATGCAAGGAAACGTTTCGTCATCCAGTCAGTTTTCTGAAAACATAATGTGGAACAAAATATAGAATATGCAAGCTGGGATTGGTCACCACAGCCAGTTAAAGATCAAGCCGAAACTGCTCAGCTGAAATTTACCAGGTATCCCGCCTCAAGTGCAAGACGAACCCTAATGTTATAAGCATAACTCGAGGGGTTGCTGACTTCAATGAATGGTGTGCAGTAAGATTACGATTTTTAAGATTTCCAGGGATTTCCGGTAATTTCTAATAATTTTTACCTGGCATTTCCAGGGTCACCAAGGATTTCCAGTAATTACTAATGATTTCCCTAGAATTTCAGTGAATTCTAATGATTTCCAGTAATTTCTAATGCTTTCAAATGATTTCTCTGGATTTCCAGGGATTTCCAGAATTTCCAGTGATTTCTAATGATTTTCCTGGATTTCCAGTGATCTGCAGTGAATTCTAATGAAGGATTTCCAGGGATTTCTAGTGATTTCCCTGGATTGCCAAGGATTTCCGGGATTTCTAATAATTTCGTTGGGATTTACCTCGTATGATTTACAACCGATAGTGGGTGTCCAGGGAGAAGACGGGGGCTGCTGACTTCATAAAATGGTGCATAGTTTTCAAGATTTTCAGGGATATCCAAGATTTCAGAGGATTACCAAAGATTTCCATGGATTTCAGGGATTTCCGTAGTGTACAGGGGTTTCCCAGAGAGAGCAACCCATAGGTTACCTACAGTTATAATTTTTTTTCTTTTTAAATGCAACGGCAAATTTGCCAATCAAAATATAAATAAATAAAAGAATATGAATAACGCATTCGTAGGATAACACATTTACAGGTTAGCTTAAAGACGGAAACCCAAAGGCTTAACAAGAGTTAAATAAAAACAGATGTAAACCTATTTACATTGCCGTTTGGACTTATGTCAGACTGCTATGTCAGAGTGCCTAAGCGGAGAATCGGACCCACGACCTTTACAACCAAAAGCCGAGGGTCTACCGCTGAGCCATACTGACACGGTTTTAAGTATGGCTCAGCGGTGGGACCTCGGCCTTTGGTTTCAAAGGTCGTGGGTTCCATTCCCCGCTCAGGCAGTCTTACATATAAGTCCAAAAGGCAACATAAATAAGTTTGCATCCGTATTTATTTTATAGGTTAGGAAGGGCGACAGCAATTCAGCGTCACATTTGACTGGTTAGCTTTAACGCTGAACCTACCAGTGGTGAGCCGCAGCTAATAATAGAACCGCAGAAAGCTAAGTCTGGCATGCGAGATTCGGTAATTTGTTTCTTTGTGCGGACCAGACAAAATGACGCCATAAAAATGACATCATGTCCATTTTCAATGAAGTTTCCAATTAGATATGCATAAATCATTAGCCAGTTAAAAACGCGGTTTCCCACATTATCATAAAGACCTAATTCTCGCGTTAAAGTGGATGTTGATAAAACGAAATGAATTGATCAATAACATTTACCGTCATTTCTCTTGCAGACATTAAAGCTGTGAAACTACTACAAATGTGAACACGTGTTGTCGCCTAGCTGTTAATGTAATAAAGTCATTGTTTTAATGCACTAAAACTGTCCTTTTTTTTGTCCTCACCCCAAGGAGGGGTATGAAACTATCCCATTGACATGTAAATCGCCCTTGATTAACGGCATGACTACGTATACAGTACAAGCGTTTCTTGTTTAAGGCTAATTTCCAGGGTTGTTGAAGATTTAGCGCTATAAAAAAATTGTCGTAAATCTTGTTGAATTCCATAACTTCAAAATGGAGCTTGTTGTAGCCCATTATAGGGGGAAAAAACTGTAGTGGTAGCAAAAGAAGATTAGAAATTAGTGTTAATTCAGTACCAAGGCTTCTTTGAATAGGGTATGTATTGGCCGTCACTAGGACCCACCCATTCGCCACTATCAAGTTAGCGCCGTAGTAAGTCAATGGAGGCCCGACGAAAAATAATCAACTAATGCCATTCCCCGTCCGATGTTTTATCGCAGCCCAGACTGTACGTAGTCTCGTTCAGAAAGGGCCCTCGATGGATGCTGGTGACAATTAAAATAAAATACAATTGTTACAATAAAAATTAAAATCTCGGTGTACCTGTTTGTATCGTGTGTAATAGCATTGCGTCTTCGTTTCTATTTGATTAACTTAAGCAACCTTTCATGGGGGGGGGGGGAATAGAATAGATGAAAAGTAATTATGTATGCCTTTTCACGGCAAGTAAAATGTCAGCTTTGCCTCCCTGAAACCGTGAAATGAAACGTCGAATCGAGATAACTGTAATTTTTACTCGCCCCGCCTGGATCGCGCCTTCAATCATCTAACCCTCTAATCGACTTCAAACGGACGACATTGTCACGGTTCAATAAAAAGTCGGAGTTTCTCTCGTCTCGACAGCAACACTAGAAGAGAACTTCCTCCCCCTCCCTCCAGCTAATCCTTAACGATAACGATTTCGTGAAGAGGGCATTAGTGACGGGCAAGAAGTGTGCTATTCACACTGGAACAGTTCAACAGTAGCTGTGGTTGGCTCGATCCGCCTCCGTTTGTGTGTGTGGCCCGATTTCAATTAACAGGCCCGTCGGCCATGAATAAAACGGAATTTATTGTTGAGTAGAAGTTGAAAGGGAGAAAAAGAAAAGGGACGAGTAGGGAATGAAAGGGAGAAAACACTTTTCCGTCTCAGTAGTCTGTCGGCCGATCTTCACTTTTTTTATTCACTCCTGATGAAGACTTATGGCAAATATTCCCCGGGTTGAGGGAAGCAAAACCCAAGGAGGTCGAACCCTAATGTTTTGGGCATCCCTCAGGGATTCCAAAGTCAAAAACTCAAAAATGGCGAGCTGCCATTGGGTAAGTCCAGGGAAAGAACCACCTGTTTGAAGAAATCATCATGGAATTTCCATACTTTCCCCAGGGCTCGATCATCTCGGCTTTTCCCTCCCCTCGGTTTTCACCCACACCATAAGTCATCTTTTTTAAATTCCAGGATTATTTTATGAAAGGTAAATGACCCCCCCCCCCCTCCTAACACCATACGTCCACCTACTAGGGATGGGTCGGTTTCATTTTGTTGACTTCGGTTCCGGTTTTGGTATCGGTTTTTGCCACCATCCACCCCAACCAGCTATTTCTAGTTTTTTTTTCTTGTAACAGTAGTATTACTAGCTTCTAACTCCTGCTTTCACTTTCAGCAGCGTCATAGACCATGGTCCTAGCTGTGCCACCATTTTCTTCTACTATTTTCTTTTTAAAGAGTAGGACCTTTGCTGTCATTTATACGTAGAAAATGATAATTATTA
Organism: Lithobius niger; assembly: GCA_023313725.1. Taxonomy (NCBI): domain Eukaryota; kingdom Metazoa; phylum Arthropoda; class Chilopoda; order Lithobiomorpha; family Lithobiidae; genus Lithobius; species Lithobius niger. The sequence continues at coordinate 99,987 of JAHWFP010130152.1, forward strand.
AAAAAAAAATTAGACAAATCAATTTTTGATTTTTTCGAACACCGTACGAAAAACCGACACAAAGTCCAAATCGGTTTCGGTTTCGGTTTTCAGTAAAAACCGAAAATTCGGTTTCGGTTACCGACCCATCCCTACCACCTATTCTCCCCAGTCATTCACGGAAACACTTTTTCGAACCCTATAGTGTTTTATGACGTTTCCTCTCTTCTCATTACAATAAGCGTTTGTTTGATTGTAGGAACTTTTTTTTGCAAGTAAATGGGCGTGTAAATAAATTAACTCTGAATGAATTAAGTTTTGCGAATTTAAAAGCCGCATTATATATATATATATATATATATATATATATATATATATATCATCATTTTGATTACGTGATAATTGATAACCCAACTTACGAAAGAATTGGAAATTGTAAAAAAAAAACCTTCAGCAAAACGCTACACACCTTTTTTGTACATTCGTCTTCGGAATGTGACAACACGAATGCGCCAATTAAAAATAAAGAAGAAGATTATGAAAAGGCGGTCATCGACACAAATTGGCAGGGAAAAAAAAACTCATCACAATCAAAAAGAAAAAAAGAATATGTAACGTAACTTAAGTCGGAAGAAATAAAATGAAATAAGGGAGAGGTCCTCTTCCGTATCCCTTATATGGACATGCCGAGGACCCGAATGACCGGAAAGCAGGCAACTCCGAAGGTCATTGCAGCTTATTAATTGGGACAGCATTACCATTGTATTTTAACATAGGCGTCTAGAAGGCGTTTATCACCTCCACGCTTTCAAGTCAGAGTGATGGAGATTATTTACTTTAACCCCAAAAATGGGTGAAATTGAGATTAAATCCTACAACGGTTTAAAAATTCCTTTCTCTTCTTCATTCATTCACACGTATACTGGTGAATCAGTCATCTGATTGTCTTCAAATTGAGCTTATTCAGTGATGGGTCACAACGATCACAACGCGTCTCTACGTCCCTGTCCTTCTGTAACTATAGAATAATGTAAGGAACACAGATATCGCTGTTTGTTTTTGCGTAGTAAGACTTAAGACGAACTACTTTTTTGAGCGGCAGCTTACTCCTTATCGGGTGTTTGTAAGTTCCCGCATTCTAATTGTAAAATCCACCGTAGACTCGGCTGAACAATAAAGATGGAGTGTGCCTATTGGTGATGCTTTGTGGTCCCCAGCGGTCTTTAAGAGAAACAGCTTGTCGCAAATTGAATGCATGCCTCATTTACTGCCTCATCAACAGACTTTTTAATTGCTCTTCCGTTAATTCCAGAAGTAATCATTCATGGAGATTTGTCCCACGTGTGATGGCCATTGCCCACCAGACCATTTTGTCTTTCTGCTGCCATGGCAACCACAAGGAATTTGGAATTTGCGTTAACTTCAAGCCCCTGGGTTTATGTTTCTGCAAGTAAAGTTGATGAGTAACACTTGTTATGAGAGTTTACAGCAAGCAAGAGCTTATAAAGAGTGTGGGACGAGAAGTGTTGGACGTTGTTAAGGTGCTGTGCCAGTGTTTGACGGTTGTATCGGCGCATTCTGGTTTGCCATAGTTTGAGTTCTGTAGGGTTAACCGATGTCCCTTTTAACCGTTTCGATGACAGAACCGACACCAGACCTTTGCTGATCCGATCCGAGGCATCACGGGGACTTTCTCTTCAGATCAGGTTCAGGCTATCTGCTATTAACCATCATACCACCTTTGTCCACCGAACCGATACTATCGGAAACGGTTGATATTATCGGTATCGGTTGAAATGGGCTACAGGAACGCATGCCGATGCAGACACGCGATTTAGCCTTGCGCAAGATGGTAAAATCATCAAAAACTTGAATTTACCATATCACTTTTGAACTAGCCAATGTAAATAACGAGGCTTGCATCATTTTAAAACAAATTTCGAACAGCTTTTTCCTGGAGTGGATAGCGTACAACTGTTTATTTACAGACCAACAATTTTGAAATATTACCATAAGCCATAATTAGTTTACATCATAACTACCTAAATGAAAGCGATTAACAATGGAAGCCAGACAGTGCAGATAAAATAAACAATTAGCGACGTTTCGAAGCAATCCCTGCTTCGTTATCAAACAATAAAAAATGTGGCAAACAAGCGAAAGTCAAGTAAAACTCTGTAAGTTTTAAGCTCAAGAATAAAAATAATCAGCTAAAAACTTCCAGTGGGGAACCTGATCTCTCGCCTGCTGGTGAAAGATCAGCGTCCCTTCTGGCTGCTTTAGCTGACTTAAGTCTATTTTATTTACAGTATATCATTATTAATTTAAATTTTGTGCTTTGTGTTTTTACATTTTTATGTATTTTAAAGTGTTTTTTTTTTTTACTTTGGCTTCTAATAAGTATCTTTTATTGCTTGATAACGAAACGGGGATTGCTTTGAAACGTCGTATATTGTGTATCTTATGTGTAGTGCACTGGCTTTCTATTTTTAGTCGTTACGCCTTACTGCTTATACTGTTTCACAATACTGTACCATCAGCATGAACAAATATAAAAATCCCCGGCATATCAGCATGAATTCCCGGTATATCACTCGGGTGACACCCGGTAAGCCACGAAATATCCAGTTTTAGTGTTTTTCTTTTTACCATGCATGTAATGATTATTGGTACGACGAAGGTTTTATAAATAACCCAATGTTTGTTTTAGCGCTATCGAGGATTTTTTCAATTTAAATCTCTTGAAGCATGGACTTATATAGTATCACACTAGCTGTATGGTAGACGCGCTTGATTCTTCTCGTATAAGTCTACATAATTAACTTTCTAATCTCTGGATACACTGAGAAATACCCCGGGTGTGAGTTTTGGGTACGGGAAACCGTTATTTAAAATAGAATCAGACTATTCACGTGTTTTTTGCAGGTAGCAGGAGAAAAGTTGGTTCAAAAGAAAATAATTTTAAATAAAAATATGTCCTACCTCTTGCAGCCCTCCTCTCCAAAATGAAGCTGAATTTGTGCCTTGTTCCGGTGAACTCGACCGTGAAGAGTGGTTGGTGATCTCGACCTCTCCGCCTCGGATACACATCGCGGATGGCAACAAAGAATTCATCTTTTACTAAAGCTTTCTGGATTTCTTTAGATAAACCTGTAAATACAAAATATAAACAAAAAAATTATAATTTCACATACCAACATTGTGTAAGTTGATAAGTGTTGCATACGACCGAGAATTCTGGCAGGACCAATAAATAATTTAAGAAGGTACACGTGATAATTTTACTCCCCTTAACCCTTCCCCTGAACCGATTAGTATTTTTTTATTTTTACTTATGCAACTTGTGTGATAAATGAAAAAGTTATTTTTAAGTGAAATAACTAAAAAAGAAAACAAAAAAAATTGTAAGCTCAAATTTATTTTTCGTTGAAATCGTTTCTGTTGAAATTGTTAGAAAAGGGCCGGAAACGTGTAAAAGCAATAAAATGAGAATCTTTTTTGAAGTGGGTATGTAAGCAAGGGTTAGTGAACAAAGATATTAAAAATGTTTCTGCCCCTGACATTCTGACTGCAGACACCTCTACAGGGACTGCAACAGCGAACATCTATTATACAATTTCAAGGTATTAACCATCACAATTGCCAGTTTAAAATGTGTTAGTTAGCCTTTACGCATAGTTTTCGATTTCAGGCCTAATTTTCAACTTTTAGGCCAAATTTTTACCCGCAGTTTTAATTTCGTAAGTAGCAGCTAAAGGAGAATTGGTTCAAGTTCGCGTTGTCGTGAACTTTGCTGGGGAATCTTTTAACTGTTAGACGCAGGCATGTTAAATCCCTCATCCCTCACTCTCAATACCTACGCTAAAAAGTTTATTTTTTTTATTTTTAAATCATCTGCAGAAAACAAAAGGGTTATTAAACAATCCACTTTTTAAAAAAGTGCAACGTTGTGGTCTTTAAAGAAACTATATGTAAAGCTGTGCATATGCAACACTATGACAAGTACAAGTACTTCAAACTACCTGAGGAAACACCAAGGACACGTGGTCAACCTAAAGGAATTTCAAAAAATGACAAAAGTAAATAAAGAGCACACCAGGACCCATCACTTGTCCACAGCTCCAAAATAAATGTAAGAAGCATAAAAAGTGCCATTCACTGTATAATACCATATTATACAGTGCCATTCACTGTATAAATTACCTTTCAAGCGCTGATGAAAAATAATATTTACCGTCCTCATCTACAGTTTGTTCCACATTATGTTTGCAGGAAACTAACTGTATGACGTCACGTTTTCTTGCACACGAGTGTAAAAACATATGGATATCACACCTGAAGACTCTACACAGTCACTGTTAGAGTCTACGAGTGGAATATTTACTTGTTTTCTGCACTCGAGGAAACGTGGCGACGTACAGCCAGTTTCCTGCAAACATAATGTGGAACAAACTATAGTATTGTATCGTTTTGTGTTATTTTTTGTTGACACTAGTTATTTCGTTTTTTTTTTTTCTGTTGCTGCCCTCGTCACGAGTTTTCGCAGTAAGGGAGGAGCCTTATTCCACGTTTATTCCTGGAATAAGACTTTACTTACTTTTCATTCTGATTCGACGAATGACTCATCCATAGAACCAAGAGTTATGTTGAATGATACCTCCTCTCCGCAGGGCATCTTTTTATCTAACCCATTATTTTCTTGTTAACCTTTCGCCTTCAATACACGGTACGGCGAAACATAAATAAATAAATAAACTTCGACCCGTAAGGTGTTTTGACCTATTCGTGACACCATAATGAAGTGTAAGTGTGTACTCGAGGAGCGTGCATATTAATTTTAATTCATTTTATCTTTTACGTGGTCGTGAATGAATTGTATGAGTAATGTGAGTGCTCCTTAAAGCTGACGGGTTTGGCAGGTGAGATGATACACACAATTCGCTCTACTTGACGGGGCCATTTTTTTTTTTTCTTGCCACTGGATAAACGGCAGAGTTGGCTAATTAGCATTCCTCAAACCAACTCGTTGAAACACTTTTCATCAAAACTGACGTCATTACAGTTGTTTTAGAACGTACTTGCTGGATGCATTCATAATAATAATAATAACATGGTTTGCCACAATAGTGGGAGGACAACAGAAGGGCTATGAACCGCTTATGCTGCTCCTCATGAGCATTCATGACCAAAATGGCGACCAAAATGGCGGCCTATTTGCGTTGTCAAGGGTGTGTCACCAAGCAGTTTAAGCAAACACCGACCGATAAATAAATTTATAACTTGCCATGCAAAAAAAAAATGGTTGGTTTACGAGTAATGTTGCTAACTAAAGAACCAAGCAACTGGGCACTTTATTTAAATTTTTTAATTTTATTTAACTGAGCACAATTCTTGGACACGTAAAGCTCAAATCGTCAATATTATGTTGTCAGTCTTAAAACGTATTATACTTTACAAACATGTTATTTATGTCATCTAGTATTCAATTTTTTTAAAGTTTTTGTAGAAGAAGTTCTTAGTGATTTGTGTTATCGAAGCTTGAAACTTCCACCGTTGATTGCTGTCTCTCTTAGGCAACATACTCGACTCTAGCCAACTACAGCCTGTGAATTAGGACACCAAATGGTGAATTTCGAACAAACCATGATGTGAGATGTTTTTTACTTTTTTATTTTTTACTTTTTAATTACTCTGATGAGGTACTGCGAGTGTTTAATATGTATAGTACAGAAATAGAAGTTTGTTTTACCGCATGTTCCTGTTTTTGAAAAGCTTAAAACGATAAAACGATATACTGGAATACCAAAATCGGTCAAAATTTGTCAAGAACATGATTTTTAGCTGTTGGACCATGAATCGGACAAAATTTTTCAACGCGCAATCATTTACGGGACTCGTACTCGCCTGTAAACCGAAGGTTTAATTTGTGTGGTCATTACAGTCGAGTGACTTTTACCTTCTATTACTTTAATGGGCACGCTCTGTGTGACGATAATCTCCATCAGTTGTGAATAATGTTTACATAAATAATGCTAGCGAGGAACAAGAGCCGGTCCGCCATCTTTACTTAGAGGATCCAGCGGAAAAACCGCCTTGAAGAGTCGATGGATCCGATGCTTCTGCTGTGACGAATCAGAAGATTCACGACACCACTTTGACGTTTTAGAACTACTTTAATAACCTGTTCAGTGAGTTTGATAAAGTGCTCATTTTCAACTAAGGTTCTTTGTCCTTCATAAGTAGGTGCTGAAATAAATGAAAAACCGACTAACGTACTTTCTCTGTGGACGCTACAGGGTGGATGAGGTAGGTTCTCGAATGGACAGCTACTGCGTGTCAATGACAAAAAACGATGCGACATTGGCTCGCAGCCCAAGTGATGGCTGTCGAAGCGAGTGCGCGTTTTCCTAGTCAAATCGCTCCTTGAACATGGGAGGAAATGGTCTTCTAGGAGTAAATTTAAATCCACCCAAAACCAAAACTGGTACAAAAACCCGCCAAGTTTCCCGATCGGCCTTTGAAGGTAGTGATATCATTCAACCAAGAAAAGGCCGCCAAGGTCAATCCTATTAGCCAATTTAATCGCACCGACTAATACTTCGAAAGTTAAATGAAAACTTGAAGATTGCTACTCGCTGTATGGGAACAATGTTATTAGCTAGCCGTAACATAAAAATAACGTTATAGACGCATCTTTTTCTCTATGATTGGTGGACACTCAGCCTTTAAATTTTAGTTTTTCTTAATCTCTGACCCTTTCCCTTACATTTTCCACAATTTGAAACATTTCTATCGCATTGGGATTTATCCCCAACATGCCAAAATATGCCTTCAGTTGCTTATAGTTAACAGACACATGTCTGCTAGTGAGCCGCCTTTTTATCATTAACAATCAATTTTTAACAATAGGATGTCTACAATGGAATGATCTACTGTTACTTGGTGGCGACGCACTAGCGTGTGTGTAGATAATCAAAATTGATCAATGAAAGGTATGTAAACAACAATGCCCGAAAACAACGGGTCATTCCTAAACAATACACAAGGCCAGCGCTGCGTCCACAGGCCATTGTTCGGAAATGGCCAAGGTTGAGACCATTATTCGGTTTAATATCCTGCTCGCAATAGAATTGGACAGCGTTTTCCTTGGCCAATGGGATTGCCGTGCAACGATGTCAATGGCGCCTTTCCAAAAGGTATATTATTACGAAAACTAAAACAAATTTATTATTGTTGGGTGAAGGGGAAATTTCTCGTTTCCCTTGTTTGCCGAAGGTGCGAAGGAGAACATTGGAATTAAGCAACAATGCCTAAACAACACCCTTTTAAAATATTTTCCAAAAGTCCTATTGTTACGACGCTTTTGTTGTTTTCTGATAGAGTCGTTTCTTATTTCCCTTGTTCGCCGAATGGGCATTTTCCATTCAAGCAAGAATGCAATGAAATACGTAAGTTTCATCGTTAAGAGCTCTCCATCATCGGGCAGTAACATCCTCGGAAATTCTGCAGGGAAAAACGAAAACTTTTACTTCTTTCATTATGAATTTTCATCAATGTAATCCGTTCCCGAGTTGACCTTTTTTTGGGGGCGGGGGGGGGGGGGAGGAGGGGGAGCAAGAGGGCTTGCTTAGTCACCAGTTAACGCTATTCAAAATCCAGTCTTCAATAATCAGCGCCCCTCCATTACCATCCCTCCACAAGAAAATTCGATGGACCTCAAATAAATTAATAACAATGGAACTCAAATAAATTAATAACAAATACATAAATAAATAAATAAATAAAACATTTTTTGCAATTGCAAATGGTCAAGCAAAGATCGGGGGATCACTGACAGCCTGCCAAATCTAAAAAAAAAAAAAAGATATAAGAAAGTAAATTTCAAACGATTTAAAAACGAGTGCACCTCGATTGGAGGGTATGTCAATGACTAAAAAGACATGTGGGATAGAGAGCCTCATGTCAAGTTTAGGGGTATGAACGTTGCATGAATTTCTGGAGATTTATGCGGGTTAAACGTTTCCGGAATGCCTCTACAGAAGAACACATGACCACCTCTTCGGGTAGAGAATTCCAGACACCAATCACCCTGACGGGAAAAAAGTTTCGATGGGCAGTCCAAGTGAGACGCCTGAATTGTAAGTTTCAGAGAATGTCCTCTGGTGCGAGTTACATTTGAAAAATCGAAGAATGGGAGGTCAATACCAATAGACCATCAACAATCTGGAAAGTGAGGATTAGATCGGCTCTCAATCTCCGAAGTTCGAGTGAATCCAGCTTTAACAATTTCAGGCGTTGACCATATGTCTGGTCACGGAGGCCTTGAAGGGACTTAGTATACCGTCTCTGAACCGCTTCTATCAAGTCAATGTCGCGAAGCAAATAAGGGGACCACACAGGGCTGGCATACTCAAGAATCGGTCTAACATACACCTTAAAAGCCCATATCTTCACGTCCCGAATGCTAGATAGAAAGCATTTTTTGATTAGAGCAGTACGTGCATACGCGATGGCTGCAATTTTGCGACAGTGCAGGCTGAATTTAAGGTTTTTAGAAAACCAGACACCGACGTCTTTGGTTTCAGTTAACGAGGGGAGAGGATGTCCATCAAGGTAAAATGAACATCTACCAGTGTGGTCTCCGACATGCATACTATTATACATTTAGTTGCCGAAATCGGCAACTGCCATTCTTTTGACCAACTAATGATACAATTCATCTGTAATTTCAACAACTCAGTGTCAGCTTCGCTGATAATTGCAGAATCCAGCTTCAAGTCGTCAGCAAACTTTGATTGGTTTGCCGAGGACGGCTCACAATTAAGGTCATTGATATAGATCACGAAAAGTAGCGGGCCCAAGACGGAACCTTGGGGTACACCACTTATCAGTCTAAGCTGAGAAGAGTTAGAGTCCCCGACCATTACACACTGTGATCTGTCATGTACAAATGCAGAAATCCACCTCAATAACTTGCCACCAAAGCCAAGTTTTTCAATTTTGAAGAGAAGCTTCAACAGGGTTACAGACTCAAAAGGTTTTTTTAAATCAAAATAAATAATATCTGTTGCAAAAACAACAGCAGGTAAGTACGAATAAGCACCCAGCTGTACTAGAAGTAAATTTTTGGTGATCGGGCCACAATTTTTTTCTGGGGCAAAAGGCAAATTCGCAGTTTTTACACCATCATCCACCCCCACTGCTATTTTTCCCGCTCCTCCCCACCACAACGAAAGAATGCAGTCCAACTTTTAAACTAAAACATAAAAAAATAACATAAGTTCTAAAAAAAAATTGAACTTTGGCAAGGGTTTTGTACGCCCTCTTCAGTCTTTCTTGAGGGCGGGGGGGGGGGGGGGAGCGAGCACTTTTCCCTCTGCCTGTCCCCACCCGTAGCCACAGATTTGCTCTAGATGCAATACCCAATTACGGTTTCGACGAGAACTAATATATAAATTAAGATACTAATATAGATAAAAGCCACACGCCCAAACGAAATTAAACACTTCTAATATTTGGGCATCATTAAAAACAAGTCTATTACAAATGGCTGCCAGAGCTCACGGAACCACAATGTTGATATAACTGACCACCAACAAATGTAAAATGAATAAGGTTGTGGCTAGACCCCTCAGCCGTTCCATTTTAAGTTATTCGACTGGCTAATGAAAATATTCGACCAATTTTCGGCTAGCTGATCTTAGCCGACCATTTTTTCGGCCGCTATCGGTTTGAGACAAATTCGGCGGCTATGGGCTCAGCCTACACAAATTTTGGCACATCCTACATTAAAATGAGAGCAATATAACATTTTTTAAACTAAAGCGTGTATTATGCGTTTTAGTTTTATGCTACATTAAGTGTTAAGTATCTAAATTCGTTTTTAACGCTACAAATGAAATATGCTGTGAATTATAGGATTATAATGGCAAAGGAAATAAATTCAAATGACGTAATCACATGTAACGTTAATATCAAACATATTTTTTTTTTAGTTTTCTGCAAACTTCAATTAACTTAAAAATACGTAATCTACATCCTTAAAAACGGATGTTTTTACCATGTTCGTGCGTGCATGGCTATTCCTCTTGAACTAAAGCACATACAAAGATGAGACAAGTGCCTATATGAAAGATAACTAAAGTACGCTTTGGATATACCTATTTTCATTGCAACAATTTGATATTTTGACCCTCAAATAACGAGGAAATGCCTCTTAAAAATTGCTCAAGGTGTCAAAATAGGTTCAGGCAAAGTTACTGTTCAAGTAAACTTGGTTGCAAAAAAAAAAAAAAGAACCTAAAAAGACGACATGGCTAGCCAAACAAAAATGCGGCGAATGTGTGGCTGACGTATTTCCGGCGGCTGCTTCGGCTATCGGCTGCGACTGAGGGGTCTAGTTGTGGCAGGACTGACTCTGATGTGACTTCTTTTTGTTTTGTTTTTTTTAAACGCTGATGACAGCATCGCCAGTGTTTGGATGATACCGAAATATTAGAAGCGTTTTATTTCGTTTGTGCGTATGAATTTTATCTTTTTACAACATATTATCGCTCTTTTCACTAGTGAAGCGCTAACTATTGTTCACTGAAGGCTCCCGGAGAGGTTACTCACTCGTGCTAAGAGTGCTTTCAAAGATGGCGCGCAAGACGAAATGACGTTTTAAGACGATGAAAAATGACCCTAACCGCACGACTTGATTACGTTAAACCGTCTTATGAGTGTTCATTTTGAGAATAAAGGAACATGGGAGTGGGGGGGGGGGGGAGCAGAAGACAAGGACGCATCTTGGTGCATAAATAAATCTAAAGAAAAGACGTTATTTGGGATTAATCAGGGCGTGTCTAAAATAACCATCGTGAGTTAGGTGACAGTCAATGATTGTATTCTAAGAACACAAAGCGTTCTACAGTTTTGCCCTTTGCCTACTAAACACCTATTTTGCGTTGCAAAGCGAGGGGCTTCGTTTAGCAGTCACCATCGTTTAACTATAGCCTACTAAATCGTTTCACTGTTTAGTGGTCAGTAAATCTGTCACGGCTCAAATAACCTTTAGAAAATAAACTCCTACGCACTTGCAGAGGGCAAAGATGAGTGGGAGATTGAATATATACGGTAGACCAAAAAAAAAAGCTTTTCTTTTTTAAATTTCAAATCGTAATAATAAGAGAAGAGTTTGCTTTCCACCTCTTTATCACAATTCCAACGGCCCAAAGGGAAGAAAAAAATAGTCAAATTTTTTTGAAGGTAACTCACTTGGGCCTAAAATTTAACATGAGCCTTCAAGCCAGTGAGTCAAATGGCTAATTCCACAAAAATGTTTTTTGTTGAAAATATAGCTTTTACGTCACCCCATTTCACACTCTCAGAGACCATGAAACGAAGCAAAAAATAAAAAACATTTTTTTATTTTCAAACAATGTGAATTATCGACCGTAATAAGAGCCGGGGAAAAAAGCCTTTTTGGAAGATTTCACCTAGTAAATAAAAACGACGTTTTAGGTCTTTGCTTTGGCTTCATTCATTGATCGCTGATAGTACCAAATGGAATATTGGAATCGTTTTATTTTAAACTAGTGAACAGGCATTTTGATTCTTGGAAATGTATATTCATTTGCTATTTATTAATAAGTTTAACTTGCTAATTTAATTTTGAATGTACCCACACAAATTCTTTTTTACACTTTCGGATACAAATAGGAAATACATTTTTATCACATTACTATTTTGTTCGCGAAGATGATACGATGGGTGTTTCTTTATACTAACTGAATATTTATATATTTCATTTTGTGGCTTGGGCCCAAATGATTAAGATCGTTGCGTGCACAATAACTTCATCAAACTAACTGTGGACGAATAGTGCGCTCACGTTTTCCTTTTGCTCCAACTCACATTTTTGTTTCCCACTGCAAGTGTTTCCATTGCCGCAATCGCGGCCAGGCGGCGCACACCTCTTACCCACATTGCGGAAGTTGCAGCTTCTTAGGTGGCTTTGATTTCGGTGGGTAATGGATATAATAACAGATAACCAATGGCGCTACACGATCTTATTCTGAGCGTTCTGAGACGAGGATGCTAACCACCGGGCTGTGCTTGCTCGCTTTACTCAGGGTTCCTGTTGACCCTCACAAAGCTCGTGATGCGCCTGGCAACCTAATTTTGCCCATCTTGTAGATGTCCCTAATAAGGTACATGTAAGCCATATGTGGGACCCACGAGGTTATAACAGTAAATGATAATCCAACTTTGGGTTCAATTTCCTTCCAGCAGGGCACCCCACATGACTAAAACTTGAAAACTACCACATTAAGAAGTAGGCACTCAGACACAGCACACAAGACGTAGCTAAAAACGAAGATGACAACATTTCGAGACAAACAGTAAGCTACGGCAAGTAAATATAATAACTCGTATTAGTATATATATATTTAATGCACGGTGGTGACGTCACGCCAACACATCCCAATGCTAAAAGTGTAGCCGTTATATACGGTTAATCTGAAAACCCACACACGTGACCGTGGGTTAATATTTATAACCCACACTTTTTTGGATAATCTAACACTTTTTCCGCGCTCTACACAACCACTGCTCTACCACGTGACATACTTTGCAAAACTACCGTACACAACACAAATTCAACCAACATAAATAAGCACATTTGCAACCGGCGACATTTATCGTACTAACACGAAAAAAAAAAACCTCGCGTAGGCTACTATGCTAGAACCCCACCCATGTAAGAATGGCTCAATCCGCCAACGTTTCGTTCCGACAGTACTAAAACTAGGCTACCGACACTTGTAAACACACCTAAATACACCTAAAAACATACGATACTCAAGCGAACAGCACATTTATAACCTGGCGACATTTTCCGCACTAACACGAAAAGAAAAAAACCTCGCGTACGATGCTAGCCCCCTCCCCACCCCCGAATGAAAGTCCAAGCCGAACCCCCCGACAACCTTTCGTTCCGACGGTACGAAAACTAGCCTACTGACACCTTCTAAACACACTTAAAAACTTACGAGACTCAAGCGAATGCCGCATTTTATATGCTATATCTTATTTAAACTAATAAAGTAGAAATAATACGGTTTTACCTTAAACACAAATGTCGGTGACTGGGACCGGATATAGGGACGTCCTCGCGTACCTGAGACTTTTGTAGACAGGAAGTTTAAACCGGAAGTTTGAGTTCAGGAATTTACGTCATAATTCACAAATAAAATTTTCAAATAATTTTTTTTTTTAATCTTAAATAACTACTTGTTGGCTCGACGTCACACCTTAGCATTAAAACACATATCCGTGAATTAGACCATGTTATCCCGAAATAATTGCTCGTCTGCTCGAAACGGAACAGTCCAAAGATCGAGGGGTAGCAAAATCAAACTCGCGCTGGCACGCTCGTGCGATTTCGCAACCCCTCGATCTTCGCACTGTTCCGTTTCCAAAGCAATTATTTCGGGATAACCCGGTCTACTTCACGGATATTTTTATATAATTCGTCGGAGCATCAGATGAGTAAAGTGTAAGCTTAAAACAGACGCTGGTTTTGACTCGCATATATACCAGCTAGAAAACTCGACGTATTCATTACGATTTTCGTATTTTAACATCACGCTTTATAATTTTTTTAGGCTAGTTTATTATAATTTTTCTTCGGCGATCTATTGGCATAAATAATTTAAATTTTTACCGTATAAGTCTTGTAGTTTTTCGATCCCATGGTAATTATTAGCAAACGATTAAAAATTAGTACAGGAACACACACAGCGCCATCTCTCGGCGGATTTCAGCAATGCGCAGTTGATGCGGCGTGTTTAAAGGGAGAAAGTCGCCGACGTAACATCGTCTGTAACTTCTCGTTGGAGACAAATAATTTTATGAACTGATAAACTGGTAAGCTAATAAAACGTAGCATTACGTTATAAACATTAATAATAACACAAAGAATGTTTAGTCCTTTTGTCATTATTTATTTTGAATTGGGATATACTCCAATAAAACAGCCCTCTAGCTTTTGTGAATAATACGGCTAAAAATGTTTTCGCACTCAACCAGACTAAGGGCGCGTTCACGCATCGATTCGTCTTTGCATTCTCGCAGCTAGAACTCAATCGCGATGGCAAAGGTGACATTGCCATGGTAACAACGCTAAATGGATTAGCTAAATCCGACATCGTTTGAGTAAATACTTGCAGTCTTATAATCCGTGCCAATGATATAAAGAATTCCTCATGACGAAACAATTTTCCCAAACGCTTCTGAACTCACGTTTTTGCTGTTTTCGTTGCGAGGTGGCAGACATAAAACCGCTGCCATGTTGGAATTTGAGGTGATTTCTAGCTTCTAGCTGCGAGAATGCAAAAGCGAGTGGTTTCGTAAACGTGCCCTAAAACCAACTCATGCTAATTAATTTGAAATTACACCCCTCGTTACGCGCTCGGGATATAATTGCAAAATAATTAGCATTCGTTAGTTTTAATGTCAGGTTATACGGGTTTCGAGCGAAAACAGTAGCCGTATTATCCACAAAAGCTCTAGGGCTATTACTACTGAATATTTTCATGCAAACGGGATCTAGGTCTCTATGTCTCTTAACCCTGGAACGAACTGACCCTAATGAAAACGTGGGCGACTGTTAACGGGAAATTACAGTATTTTCAAAGGATTCAAAGGGTTTAACGAGCGTTAACCACTCCTGATCATTTTCATGGAAATCACACAATGCTATAAAAAAAAACCGGTCATATACGGGGTGCTGCCCTAGTATACACTAATTAAAATCAAGAAAGAAATCTCCACTTACTACTCACCTACTCAAATGTCTCAAGTTATTCGTCGGCCATTTTGTAATTACTCATTAAGGTGGGGAGTGATTTTTTTTTATTAAAAATGAAGAAATTTACCCACTCTTTCATGCGGCGGTCTGGAGGAAAGATAAATGAATTATTGTCATCAAGGGATAAACTGCGGATTATAATTTCTTTATGCCACACGTGTTATTTTCACGGATAAGAATGGTACCTACGGCAGGGCGGTGCCCAATTTCTACGAAATAAACTAGCAAATCATGTTCCAAATCACGATTTCTGACAGCAGTATCATAAAACGCCAAATAATAAAGCAGGACGTTGGGGTTGGTGACTGCACATTTCTTGAATTTCATTAGTATGAACTGGTTGCCAGTTTGAAAAAGCATGTTGTTTTTATTTCTTTTTAACTGTGTAAAATAAATGTGCTGCGATAGTTTTCTAAGACGTACGGGGATATAGTCAGTTATCAATGTCATCATACCAACTTTTCAAACTATTCATGTTAAATGTTTAATCAAATTTCCTCACATATTCCTTCAAATAAGCTCGGACTCAAACCTATTACTTTGGACCATGGACGTGTTGCCAGCACATTGCAAATCTTGTGATGGAAAGCCAAATGGGCTCGATTAATGTTAAATAAATACAGATGCAAACCTACTTCAGTCCGACATTTAAATCCAAAAGGCTACGGAAGTAGGTTTGCATCTGTATTGCAGATCGCTTCGTAATTGCTTTTTTTAAGCTTATAACTCCAGTAATGGATCAAGAAAGAAACTAGCGAGGGGGGAGGGGGATCACAAATTAACCAGGGAGTTGTGTCGCAGTGGTACCAGACCAAATTCCTGACTTTAAGAATGGCGGTAAAAGGCGAGGAAAGAAAAGGAGCTTCTAAATCCCCCAGGGGTGACGAATTTTAAGCCATGTAGAGAAAGAACTTCCTGGTTTCTACAAAGCACTTTTCATTAATTCTTTTTTTTCTTTTAGCCCTTAAATAAATGATTTTTTGCCCACCAACAGTTTTTCATTAAATTTCAGTCCTCGACTGGCTCTTCTGAGAAACACGACATCAACCCTTCTTGCACTTGGTTTCATGCTAACGAAATAATGATGGTTTGAAACAACTGCAAACATACGGGATACAGTGGTCATTTTTGCAGTAAATCATCCAATTAAAGGCAACAACAAGTACAGAATACTTTCTGTTGGCCAGTTTCGTGGTTTTTTATTTTTTTATTTTGCTAGTATTTTTACTGCAAATGTTCCTAAGCAGGAGCTAATAAATTCCGTACATGCTCGCAAGGATGCGGTAATGTCCATGTTGTAACTGTCACTGGTTCGTATTCTCTCTCTTGTCACCACAAGGTCATCTGGGACAGAAGTGTGAGTTTTGTATCCCGGAACCATGCCAGTTGATTCATCATTGCCAGGATCTTATTTTATCAAAGCAATGCTACAAGGCGTCAACTTTCCGGCACACGCGTGAGTCGCATTGATTCAAGAGGCGAAACACGTGATTTCTAAGCCAGTCGGCATTGGCTTGAAGAAGCCATCTGCTTCGCCTCTTCACTCTCGTTAAATGCTGTTGCACGCGGAGGTGCCTCTTGCTTGGATATCGTAGCGAGAGTGATGTTTTTCGCACCTATTTAATGGATTAAAATCAATACAGACGTATTTTTAGAGTGGGTTATCGCAGAAAATCACTATGACCAGTCGTGTCATATTTGGTCGCTTGAGGTCGTGACCTAGAACAAGAATAGGAACATGCGGTAACATTATCATGGAGCTGGTGATATCATCACGAAGTGATATTATCATGGATACTCCATCGAACCCTCACGGGCTATCCTTTATGACGCTCCTGTTCTAAGTAAGTTTTTTAGAAAGACTTCACAGTGCTCGCTCATAGTGATGAAAAGGTGAAAAACTGCCTTCAACCTGGTTTCCACGTCGTTGTATTCGTCTTTCATGCTTAGTAAGGAGAAGAACAAAGTACGGAAAGAAATACGCACAATTTCAGATCACTCATATTCGCTAATATTCTTGCAAATTTTCGACAAACAGCGCGTCTGTCTTCATCAGGCACTACTACTTGTTGGAAAGCTTCTATCGACATCGTCACCCTGTATATTACCATTTGAATTCCGTGTTCCAACCTGACGAGGCCTCCTATATTTATTAGGCCCACGACTCCACTGATCTTTAAGCATCTCTAGGAGTCGTGGGCCTAATAAATATGGAAGGCCTCGCCAAGTTTGAACACTGAACTATATTCTTTCGTTTCTGAAATTGTGCTTATTTTTTCCCGAACTTTGTCGGATATTTGTAATAAACTTTCAGAGTAATTACCGTTACGGAATTTTCAATGATACTAAATAGAAGTGAATGATTTAGAATTAAACAAGTAGGCCTAGGCCAGTTAAGCTTTTAAAAAACATTAACGTTGCATCACTGCATCTGAATTTGGTGAGTTAATTATTTATTTATTTATTTATTTATTTTTTTTTTTTGGGCAAGAAGGAGGGAGTGCGATCACGCTTGCCGATTTTCCCTGGATCCGCGCCTGGATACTCTCAATTAAATAACCATGTCACCTTTTGAGCTGTACTATTCATCCTTGCTTTCTTTCGGTAAGCGCTCACTAACAAACACTTGTATATGCTTTTGCCCATCGGAGCTTGAAGCGGCTATCTCTGTTAAATTGTATAAAACACTATAGATGATGTAGCATTGTGTACAGTATTGTGTATAGTGTATAGATTGATATTGTGTATACTGTACATAATGTCCCTAAATCGTTCTGTCTAAATGTTTGGTGTCGAATTCAGATTGTTGAAAACAAGTGCCAGTTCTGTCATTTTTAAATAATCTTCTGAGCAGGAGCGTCATAAAGGAGAAAGGGATGGACGGAGTGTCCATGATAATATTACCTCATATCCCATCTCTCGCTCTGGGTTGCGACCCCACGTGGCCGAATGTGGAACGAGGTCTTAACTATTTTCTGGGATAACCCTCGTTAAAAATACATTCTACAGGTAACAAAGTAGATAGATGCGAAAAAAGATCACTCGTGATACGATTAGTCCAGGTAAACGGCACCTCCAATTGCAAAAGCGTTCCACGAGCGTGAAGCTGTGAAACAGATTGGCTTCTTCAAGCCAATGCCAACTGGGGTAGAAATCACATGTTTCTCCTCCAGACTCAATGAGTGGCCTTTTCGAGTGGCTTTGATAAAATATGCTTCTGGCAATGTTGAATCAACTATCCTCTCCGGGAAACGAGACTCACAGCTTCTCTCCCATACGACCTTGTGACAAAGTATGAAATATGAAGCGACAGTTACGACATGGATACTCCCACGTCGTATGTATTCATTAGCTCCTGGTCTTATCCTTTAGTCTTCAAGTGCAGTGTCCTATCTTGTTTGTTAGGCAGCACACGCCAAGCTGGGTGACGTCGTGTTATCCCTTCAAATTGGCGCCAAAAGACCGGCGGTTGAATGAAACTAGCTCATTTGCATGCACGCCACCACGCGGCGCGCGAGTAATTAATGAACTCGGCAAGTAGCAACTTTTCTTTTTCTTCATCTTTTTCTTTTTTTTTTGCGTACCTAACTTGATGCATCTTCTTTTCCATTTTTTTTTCTTGTCATTTTGCTTACGCAAGGTTGACCGCGTAACTGGCGTCTCGATGGTCCCATTACGATTACGGCATGCTTCATTTCATAGCTAAGTATTTTGGCAGCGACTGTCGTGCAGACAGAGGTGTGCGTCCCCCATCCAACGTCAAGATAAGATTGCCACTGAGGCAGCTGCCAGCCACACATTGTAAAATTAAAAAAGAACAAGCTAACAGGTGGATATGAAAAACATCAGAGATTATTGCGATGTTTCGGGCGTTCTGAGTCCTGTTTATCAAGCAAGGAAATTTTTAAACAAGGGAGCTTAAGTCGTGTAAAAATAAACGCTCGTTTCAGCCACACAGTAAACATTTCCAGTGTTCCATTGTAATTTCTGTTACGTTTTGGAAATCACGCACTTCTATGTAGTTCCTCAATTTATTAGCTCGCCTTAGCCCTCACTACAACTAGAGGAATTTACCCGATTTTCAGCAGTGGCAGTGGGGGAAGATAACATAACATAACATACCATCGATCGTCCATAATATTACAGTCGTCCGTTAGACCAGTCTCTACAAAATAATGCATCTGTGGTTCAATGCCCACCCGGGTTAGATTCCCGGACGATGCACCATTTTATAGTGACGGGTGTAACGAGCGGACCGTAACTCTTAGTAGAAATCGGGCGATAGATGTTTATTCTGATAGGATTTGATGTTAGAGCTCGCCGGCCACAGCCGAAATCTCTATATCCAATCGTTAACTGGATGTGGATGAAATATATTGAGTTACTAGGGGCATGCTGACTAAAATGGGAACAATTGGTGAAAATGGGAGGATATTTTCTAGTTGAGTGTCAAAATGTTTACAAACTTACGGTTCGGCAGCTGTGAATGGAATAGCGAACAGAAGTTAGGGGTATTGTTGGCTAACAACTGAGCTATACAATGGTTGGCACGGTAAAGCTCGTAGCTACATTATTGTTGTACAACTCGCCAATTTGTTGTAGCAGTAAGTATTTGAGGGAAGGCAACCTGAGCGACAGATCTGGGTTGTAAGGCCGATTGTGGTATAATGGCAAGTAACCATAATATGGCATCCAAAATTAACTGACAGGAATAACATTAACATCTCGTATTTATTCCTATACATGCTCTTGCTTCCAACGACGTAGCCTCTTATAACTACAAGGTAGTCCGCCTCCTTACGATGCCCGGAGCGTTTACAATAGATTGAGTTATTCTGATGGCAAAACTGAGTTATATGCCTATTACGTAGATATGCGGATTAACGTTTTACAACTACTAGGGTTATTTTGAGAAGAAAAGGGAGAATTTTATCAAAGGATTACCAAAGGAGTACTTTTTTACGTGTCTCAATCGCCATGAGAACCAAGGCACTTCCAAGGCACCGGATTAGAAGAGTACCATTTTTTTTCATTTAACCAGGTTACCCAGAGAGCCAAATATTGGTTGACCCGGGACCCGGACAGAATTTGGTTACACGAAAGACCCAGTTACCCGGCCGGACCCGGTGCAACCAAATTAGGCCCGTTTTGCCTCAATTAACAAAAACTGCGGAGACTTAAAATACTAACAGTAACAACTAAATTTAAGCATTTCATGCGTGGTGACGTAAAACAAAGACAGCTTCTGGGCGATGGGCAAAATAAGACCCTGAGCGCCCTGCAAGCTTTGTGACGGATTTCGGTGATCCCGATCAAAGCGAGTAAGTACTACGCAGTGGGAAGTATCCTCGTCTTCCATTCATACATGCGCCGGTTCGTATCCCACGACTGACCTAACCTACAAATAAAGGTGACAGGAAGGGGGGGGGGGGGGAAACTCACGTGTGAAAAAGGTTACATAAACCTCTGCAGCGCAGATCGTTTGTTTACGCTGTTACATAATTTACTGATAACGAAATACAGACAAGAGTGTATTCTATAAACTTTTTTTTTTACAGTATTGAATCCAGGAAAAATGTTGGGAGGGTGCCAAACAGCTGGGGAATCTGGAGGAACGCTGCTATAGCCGGGAAGCTGAAGCATTTTGCAGTACACCACTGCCCAAACCGGTTTCGGAGCGTATTTTTTTCACATGTTCCCGTTGAATTTAGCATTATAACACATTTGTAAAAACGAGTGTTTGTTGTATGATCACACTCCTTCTACCAACCTATAAGGCATGAGAAAAATAAATAGTCAATTTAGGAAAAAGGTTGTTCTTTTTTTTCCATTTTTGTTCGTTTTGATTTCATTGGGACTAGCCCCTTCACCCTCCCTCCTTTTTCCCTGAGCCACTACTTTTTAATCTTTACAATAAAACCATATCCTGCGTCGTTCCCTTTCGTGAATTCTGCTGTGGTCACTTGATTGTTGGGTTTAGCCAAGTCACCGGCTCGAAAATTCAGATTCAAGTGCTCAGGCCCGTTTACCCGGCCGAAAACTTGACCAGAAATACACGGTTGACCCAGTGACCGATCAAACTTTCCCGAATTCACAGTGGTGGGAAAAGGCCAGGCTCGAACCCTGGACTTCTGGCAAATGAGACAGTTGCGCAGAGGGGAGGGAGGAAGGGAAGATGAATAGGGTTACCAAATTTTCTTAAAAGAAATGCAAAAAAAGCACGTCCACTGATTACAGTACTACAAATACTAACAAAATAAAGGAGTAAATACGTAAACAAAAAAAGTTCTTAATTTTTTTAAGGGGGGCACAATTACGCCCCCCCCCACCCTACTTCCTCTAATGAGCTAACAACCCGCCATACAACTGTATAATTGTGGTACAATTCAACGGCTTTTGAATTTTTTTACATTCCTGTAATTATCCTTCATTAAGAAGACCGTGATTGTGTAGCCCTTGTAAATATTCCGGACGCAACTGGATACGGCCGTTGTTCACCAAGCCTCTTTTCAAGTCGTCAGCTTGGCGAATAGAACAAAAACTGAAATCACCAATTGTTGCCCCCCCCCCCCCCCACCACCATTTTGCGAGTGGCGACCAACATTGGTGAAGGTTGGTCCCTCACTGTGGTCGCCTGTAGTTTGGTTAAATACGCATATTAGAAAACAAAAACGAACTCATCTGATGCTTAAGGTTAAATTGATCCGAAATCAAAACAGCGTGGGAACACAAATAAACTTTCTTGTAAGGTATTGATACTGCAGTGTTACTATACTGTTTAGTCCACGTGAAATCTTACTGCTGTACTCAAAGCTTTTACCATTTTTGCTATACAGCACGGTAGATCAGCTAATGACTGGTGCATTCTGCTTGGCTAATCGATCCCAATGGAAAATGATTAAAAACTAATAGTCTTAGTGTGTTTGGATATCTCTATGGGTAATTCAGGGTTCGTGTGAGTCCTTGAAAACCTGAAAATATCCTGGAAAGTTATAATGAAATTCCATGCCTGGTAAAGTGTTTGAAAAACTTCAAAAGTGATATATGTATCACCAGTGGGGTGATGAACGGAAAGTAGACGACGTGACTGAAGAACACTGAAAAAAATTAGCTAAGAAAGTTGTCGAGCGTGTAGCCTTATACTATTCTTCGTTTGTTTGGGCATAAAAAGTTTTGAAATTTGGGCTCTCTGGCTTTAATTGTATTTACGTGAGTAATGGTTGGATACAGCAGGAAGGTTTCACGTGGACTTAACAGTATAGCGACACTGGTGTATCTAAAACCTTACAGGAAAGTTTATTTGTGTTCCTTTGCTATTTTGACTTCGGATCAGTTAAGCCTTACATTAAGCATAAAACGAGCTCGTGTTTGTTTTCCAATTGGTGCTACTTTGGCCCATGCAGTTTACATTAGCTTGGTTTAATGTTTTGTGTCGTTAGCAATTTCATGCAGCTGGTGTTTACTGATTGGCATTGTTACATAATAATAAAAACAATATGAAACAATCAATCTGGTCGTTTAGAACAATACTTGTAAAATGAGCTTAGAACCAGCTTTATAGGACAAAATAGTTTGGTATGTAGAGAGTGTAGTAGAAACGTATGGTGCCAACAACAAGCCAAACATGAATTTCATGGTTTCAGTTCATTTTAATTTTATGATTTTAATGAATTTTGGTAATGCGTGTTAAATAAGTCCAACAAAGCCTACATGCCAAATTTAATCAAAAATAATTTACAAATGGCGGAGCTGTTAAGCGTCTAAATTTCGGCTTTAACATTTCGGCTTAGTCAAACCGTGACATAAGAAAAATATGGTGTGAAAGCATTGCACAAAAGCATCGACCATGCCCTTTCACGATGATGCGAAGGAAAGCGTACGGAAACTGCCGCCGCTGATGTTACTTGTTGGCAGCACACCTCCCGTTGGCGTGAACTCTATTCGACACGGCAAATTTATACCGAATTCAGAAGCGGTGGAAAAAAGAAACGGAAAAAAAAAAACGTGAAGAATTACTACAACAACAACAACAAGACGATGCAATGCTTCATTCACCTTTAAGTGGTGTGCAGCCAATTAAAGGATTTAATCATTAAAGAAACTTGTTTTCTACAGTAGCGGAGTGAAAGTCTTGCCTTTCTTGTTTCCACCCTCTAAAAATGCTAATGATAATGATTAAAGAAGTAAATTTAAACGCAGTGAAAAGCGCCTCGTGCACAATTTTCGAACTACCAAGGAAGCGAAAAACAACTTTGGTGTCGGGAACTCTGTAATTAAGAATTAATGAATTGATCCTGCTTCTATGTACGGCTGCCTAAATTGCATGTTTTGTTTTTTTCTGATTACTACACAACTCCTTTTTTTTTAAACAGAAGTGTGAACTTCGAGTGTTTCTGAAAATCGATGTAAGTATATCCGTAAGCACGATGGCAGACTGGATTTCCAGTGAAATGTACAGTTTTTTGTCTAATTCAACTCCTAAGTATTTTATGTTATCGACAGTTTTACTTTTTCATATTTAAATTTTGGTTTCCTGTATTTGCTGGTTATGGGATTGTTGAACTGTTACAGTAACTGACATTGTGCGTTAGTGTGTTAGTGTTTAAGTTGTGTCTATACCACGAGCCACTGCTGTTTGCCGTGATGTCATCATGAGTCAGCCAATGACGAACAAGAATAGAGGATCTTTGGCCGTCTGATTGGACTAGCCCAGTCACGTGATAGGCGCGTCACGGCAAATAGCCACGGCGCGTGGTATAAGTTAGTTTGTAGCGTGAGCGTATGGCTTGAAGGCCCTTTCAGCTCAATAGAAACTCAGACTGACATTGTTGGTGGTGGCTTTGTTAGTCTTCCATATTGGCCATTGGTGATGGTTGGAGTTAGAAATACTTCAAGGTAAAACGCGGGCAATTCCTATGGACTACACCCGGATATCTTTATTATAATATCGGAGGCCGGCTAAAAGGAAAGCCTAAAGGAAAACCACTTCTCCCCTCCTCGTGCCCGTATTGAAAATGCACTCACCCACTCTACCTGCAGCCAAAAAGGAGCCAGGCATGAGTGGTCGATCAATCTGACAAGTCGTCGGGAAAATGTCCCGGGAAATGTGACCGGCCTCGTGCATAGCACGGGCTTCCTCTAGTTATACTATATATATGTCAACAAACAGATGAAGGATGTGTCCTCGAGTTATCATCCGAAGAATTTGACTGGACTGTGTTATTTTCAATAGTATTACATTTTATTTCAGCGCACAGTAATTTTTCCAACTTCTCCTTGCCTTGAGGTTAATATTGGAAAATAATATGTTTTTTATTTATTATTTAAGATGAAGTTGTAGGTAAAGTTTTAATTTTTTTTATTTTCTTGTAAATTTTTCACTATAGATAACGAAAAATAAGCCATCCTTATGCAGTGCTAATTCACTTTTCCAATGTAAGTCTGATATATCTTTTGTATAGATTATAAATAGTATTGCGCCCAATACTGAATCCTGGGTGACTCCAAATTCAATCACTACCTAACAGTTCACACTGCCGTTAACCCGTTAAGCAGCTCTTTATAATGTTAACCATTTTTGCCCTCTTTGTAATTTCAGTATGTAAGGATCAAACGCTTTAGTCAAGTCAGTAACTTAAGGCTCCTGCAAATTTTCCTTCATTGATACTCGTTACCTTATTATTAATATTTTCTGATGCATCTGATGTCCCTGTACCGTTCCTATATCCAAACAGATTTTTATTACCCAGTTACATTTATATATTTTTTTTTTAATTTCAATTTTTGTTCCAACAAATTTTTCTGCTATCTTATTTAGCACTGGAAGTAGTTGTATTGGCTGTAATTATTTACGTTTTTTATAGACTTAGCATGTATTTATTTATTTTTATTTTTATATCAAACAGAATTGCTTCCTTCATTATACTGCTTACTAAAATTACGATGAATTCAAATGTTTTTTTTCTTTTGTTGTCCCAAAGTGTTCCATTAAGAAATCTTCATGTCCGCAAGATTTTGTTATTTTAATTTTATTTATTATGAATTAGATGTCATACATATTTGCTTCTATTGTCTCCATTGTATTTTTCTCATTGATATTTTGTTTATATTTTAATTTCATTGTTATTCTTATTCATCAGATTTGTTTAGATTAGTCGTTTCGAAAATGCTCAGAAATTTATTCCAAGTAATACTAAATTTCCGTGAAAGCGTCTGTATTTGTCTCTCAACACTTATTTTATTAACATCTTTATCAATTATTTCCTTTAGCTTATTCCGTGTTTTTTGACTATCGTCTTTCTGTTTTGATAAAAAGTTCTCACAATAACTTTAGTTGATTTAATATCTTTTCTATTTCTTTTTAAGTTTTTTATATTTGTCAGTAAGTTTGTCTAATTTTTTTCCATCATATTTTTTTTAATGGTACTCCATGAAGTATTCTTCCTATTAACTTTTTTTAGTAGTTCCTTGTTCATCCTCCCATTTCTCATATTTTTTTTTATTATACTTACTTTTTTAGTGCACAATTATTGTTGTTGTAGAATTGAGTTATTACCTCCTGAATTTTTTGTATGTATTTCATTTGGATTAGTTATTCTGCCAGTATTTTCCAATTCAATTTATTTAATTTTACTCTTGTAACTGATTCCTTACATTCAAGTTTTACATTGTAATTAGTAAAATTCAGATTTTTAAGTTATTCTAATTTCTTGTCTCGCTGCAATTTCTGTTCCATGACTGTAATCAAGCTGTATAAACTTTCAAGCTGTTATATATTTTTTTTCCAGTTTCTATTTCAAGTATTTCTATTAAAACATTATAATGAAGTCGTTATTTTATTACCTTCTTTTAATATTTTCTTTTGTAAACTGTTTTTTTTTTATTCTCTTGTAAATTCTTTTCTTCTTGAAGAGGATTTCTTATAGCCAATACAGAAATTGTAATCTTTTTCTATGAAAATATCTATAGCGTCGTTTTCTATAAAAACAATAATAATTTTATAGCATAAAACTGCTGGAATGATCAGACACAAAGAGATATACAGTACTATTAATAGAATATGATAATAATTATAATATTCAAGTTGTCATATACATATTACACATATTATGCAAATTCATTGATTTTTACAAAATTCTTGAATATTTATACAACTTCGTTGATATTTACAAAACATTGAAGATGTAGTTGTTCCCAGGCGTAACATAGGCTATTTTAGCTGATTCCCGGTTATATGTTTCTAATTGTTAGCGCGCATATCCATTTCATTGTCGGCCGCTCGCTCTTTTTCTTTGCTACCGTGGCAAGAATGACCCCGCTTGCCCTCTTGCTGATTGTAGAAGCTTCGTTTGTTGAATCGTGATCCCTAACAAAGCCCAGGCCCAGGCCAGGGCCCCTAATAAACAACCTCAACCCTAATAAAGCTTCATCTAGTCTGCTCACAAGCGAAATATATATATATAGACTAGTTGTGCCCGTGCTACGCCCCCCCCCCCCCGTCCCCCCCAGGCCGTCGCCGCCCCCCCCCCCCTGCCACACCCTGTTGCATCCCTTTCCTGCATTCCCATAGTGTGGGTACTGAATATCTCTCTGCCTCCCTCCGGCACCTCAGGTGTTTGGTCTTTGGTTTTAAATTTATCAAAATATATCACATTTGGCCTCCCCCACAATTACTTTAACCCCTAATTCCCACACTCCTGCCCCCTCC
>JAHWFP010130152.1:134097-146468 GCA_023313725.1 Lithobius niger
CCTCCATTTTTATGTAGTGCTCCTTGTAGTTATGCCATCCAAAACCCATACTGGTGCCAATATGGCGGAAAATGTCACTGCTCTATACAGTGTAAGGATGGCACGATACAAAAAAATTTTATCCCGATAAAATTTCTAATAATAATCGATAATATCTCGATGGAACAAATTTTGAGGAAATTTTAAAGAAAGAAAAACTTGGCTGAACCCAACAGTGCAACGTTCACGAATGTGAATTGTATGGCACTCAACACTTAATTGGCCAGTAGCCATTAAAATGTACTTACCATTGTGCATTGCTTCCTCACCATGTAGAAACAATTTAGCAGTTATGCTGATACTTAATGCTTAAATATTGTTTGCATTTAACTAACTCTCTGGTCAGCTAAATTGGCTAGCAACAGTAGGGCACACTTGGTTGGAGAACCCTTGTAATTTCGCACGCAATGCCGCAAACCGCTTGTTTCTAGCTATTATGGTTTCCGAGATATGACAATTTAAGCATCGGGGTTTGAACGATAATTCGATAAATCAGAAAAAGCACGATACGGTAATCGTCGAAAACTGTTATCGCGATATTATCCAATTATCGATTATCGTGCCACTCCTAATACCGTGTCAGTAAGTTGAACAAACGTGTGTAATCCGTAAAATTACTCTCGGCCAACTTGTACGCATGGTGTCGCCACGCAGATCGAGAAATGAATCAAGGAATGGCATTATTTTTCTTATTAGAAAACTAAAACTCATTTGATGTTTAAGGTAAAGTTTAACTAAACCTAAGTCCAAACTAGAAAGGCATATAAGCATTCCTGTAAGAGCACGGAAAGCCAAATGGGCTCGAGGGGTTAAATAAATGTGGATGCAAACCTATTTACGTTGCTTTTTGGACTTAAATGTCAAACTACCTGAGTGGGAATTGAACCCACGACCTTTAAAACCGAAGGCCGAAGTTCCACCGCTAAGACATACTAATAGTTAAGTGGTAGGACTTCTGCCTTTGGTTTCAAGGTCATGGATTCAACTCCTCGCTCCGGTAGTCTGACATCTAAGTCCAAAAGGCAACGGAAATAGGTTTGCATCCGTATTTATTTAACCTTTCCTGTAAGGTTGCAAAAACCACAATGTTTCCGGAATGTGATTTGACTCGTTTTTTTGTTCACCTTGCTGATTGTTATTACACCTTCACGTCTTGACAGAGTCCGTTGGTCAGTAAAGCAATTCGATCTCTTATCCTCTTGGTTCGTAGTCAAGGCCCGTACGACCCACCTACACTTTGCTCGCTTCCCTCGGGTTCCAAGGTAACCCTCACGAGGCTCACTTTTCATCGACGCAGTTATGATAATTTGTGTTGCTGCGTAGGCGTACATCGCGGTAAAAATTCGATACATCAGGACTTTTCTTTAGACGTTGATTAACCCTTCAACTCTCGACGTATTTCCGATTACGACTTAGGTTAGTGACACGATCTCGCATCTTCAAGATTCGTAGGCAAAGCCTTTAAGAACTCTACTCGCTTCACTCCATTTCCCAAGGAACCCACGCAAGTTCACTTTTCGTCACCTGGGTTACTCATTTTTGTTTCTTTCATGGCCTACGTCTACATGAAAGAAATTAAAATAATATGCCAGAGTAGATACCATATCTGATGAACGCGCGTGGTAGTCTCTGACGTTATCCTTCAGACGGGTCTGGCAGGGACTCTAACAGGAAGGGCCCTCTTTTCCGTTAAGTTAAGCTTCTTGAAGCAACTAAGTTGGTCAGCCACAATTGCCACCATCTCTTGTCCTATTTCTTTGTTTGCTGCTCGATTTAACGATGCTATAGTGATACCGGTAGATCGCATCACGAGAGAATGGAACGATAGCACACCTGGTAATTTACTTCTAGGTTTTTCAGCCGTAAGAATGCAGGTGTAGTTCCAGGTAGAAAATGGTCTGAATGAGGAGATTGGTTCTGTGCACTAAGGTGTGGTATGTTCTATCACTGCATTTCGTACTTAGGCTGTACAAAGCGTCCGAAACGTTGCGGTACAGAGTGCGATGAGGAGGAGGGGAGAAAAGATGGAGGGGAAAAACCCAAAGGGTAAAAAAATGTCATAAATAAACAAATTTTCCGAAAAGCGTTCTCTGATTAATCACCGTGGCCTGCCAATTTTTTCCAAGGTAAATAAATTACCAGGTCTTTGCAAATCTCTATTTTACGGAAATTTTTAAGTGTTCACTTGATAGAACAAGCAGATCTCTCCAAAACAAAACTTGTTAAGGATTCCCGCCAAGTTTTTTGGTCGTATGCAGTCGTGATATGAAAAGCCAGGTTTTTTTGCCAAGTTAATACAACCGAATAATAGTTCGAAAATTAAGTGATGAATCTGAAAACTGCTTACTGAGCAATTTTCAGATATTACATTTAAAGTTTGAAGTCTTAATCGGTGGGATTAACTTGGCGAATAAGCTTGGTGTTACGACTGCAAACGACAAAACGCTTGGCGGGAATCCTTAACATGTTTTGTTTTGAGGAGATATCATATCTATTTGGATCAAATTGATAAAATCCATTCTTTTCTTGACAATTGCGAGACGAAAAAACGAAAATGCTATTTTACGTTTCTTTTTTTTAAATTTTACTTTGGCTTTTGTAAGTTTTCATTAGTAGGTTTACGTGGGTTTTGGTGTATTACTGAAGCAAAAGGTCGTATTCTTCCCTTAAAAGAGCATTGAGATTGTTTGGTAACTTAGCTGTAAGTAGGCAATAGCTTGCTAATAATTAGGCAAATATCAACAACGTTATTCACGCCATTTTTTGACAAGAAAACGTTAACCTGTGCCACTATTAGTGAGTTTTATGTTGTCAGGCGACCAAAAGTCTCCCAATTAAACAAAATTTCA
Organism: Lithobius niger; assembly: GCA_023313725.1. Classification (NCBI taxonomy): domain Eukaryota; kingdom Metazoa; phylum Arthropoda; class Chilopoda; order Lithobiomorpha; family Lithobiidae; genus Lithobius; species Lithobius niger. Next base: position 136,986 of record JAHWFP010130152.1, read on the forward strand.
GTCTTTTATGTCGCATCAGTGTCATTTAGATGGCTGAAAACAGCCAACCTGCCTTAGCTGTAAATGACATGTGTCGTGTGGTCAGGAATGGACGGAAGTTAATGTTATCGTTGTGTCTTGGCGGCGGCACACTAGCATGTGTCTTAATTAACCAAAAAAATATGTTGTTTCCTATTGCAAAACCCAGACATAATTCTGCACAAAATTAACCCAGTTTTCCCTGAAAAAAATTGTTTTTGATGATGTAATACCTTTGTCACAGGATTCGTTTTCACACTTTTTCCTGTCTTAATTAACAACTTTTTACTTTCTTTCCCTTTCAAATATGGTAATGGGAGGGGTGCAAATGACAAAATATTACCATTTTGGTTAGATGCAACGCTGATAGAAGCTGCTTCCCTCAAGGATTTACTCAAACAAAAAAAACAAACAGCCAACTCATCCGCATTCATATCAATTTTTTCACATGTTATTTTTTCTTATTTCGCAGCCAAAGAACAAATAAAAAAAAAAACAACAGTTAATGCAATGGAAATAATGTTGTCGAAAAAACTGAAATGGCTTCTTTTTGTAAAATACGTCAGCATCCGAACACCTACGTGACAATGATAAGAAAGTCTTAGTTGCACGCAAATGCTTTTTCTTTTGAATGTGGCATAGGAGAGCGATAACCTCAATGGCGACGGATAGAGATAAAGACATTTGACTAAGGAGTTCTGATGAAAAAAATACATTTTAGGAATGCAAATATTTAACATTAAGGATGTCCCAAAAATTTCCAAAACAGCCTAATAACGTCTGAAAAGCCCCAGTGAGAGAAAACGTCCTTTGGGGAAAGGAAGTGGAGGAAAGGAGTTGTCTCATGGGCTGGTGGAGGGGGGGGGGGGGGAGGCAACGGCCGTTCCCCCAAGCAAGGGGGGGGGCTTCCGTTTTGGGGGGGGGGGGGGGAGGGAGTTATTATTTTCAAATGTAACTTATCTAAACACAAACTAGTGTGTCGCGGCAAGTTAGACAACAGTCATCACATCAATTCAATTGTCGAGGTTGTAAAGCATTGTAGCGCGGCGCCATTGCGTCAGTGTCTTATATCTTGAAGCATAGTTGGGCACATTTCAGGTACTTGGGGAAAAATAATAATGCGGTACAAAAGCTTAAATTGTGTGAAATCGAGAGCAATGACCCACCTGACAAAAATTAACTCGTGTAGGAATGCAAGCTAAGCTGCTTTCCATGGAAAATCTGACCCTCAATAACGTTGAAAATGTGTTACTGGTTACTAGCTAGAAACGTTATTTAGCTAGTTAGCTAGTCCACTCATTCCTACGTTAAATCCCGTAGGGTGATTATTCATCGATACCGAGATAACGGGAAGGCTTCCAGCAATGAAATTGGATGAATGGGTACAGTACAATACGAACTGCGTACCTTTTGTGGTTTGAAGCCTGGGGGCGTAATGGGGATGGCGTGGGAGGGCGCGTAAAAACAAAAATATTATTATAACCATTGTTAGTATTGTCCGCATCGTCTCTCATTTGACGGCTAAAGTTCGGACAATGAGAACGTGGATACTGACGTGCGTACCTAGACACACACTAGTGTAACATGATAAATATAAACAACGTTGCAAAGAAATTGTATTCACGTCCAATTCACGAAAAATAAACCAACTGTAAAAACAAAGCCAAATAAACAAAGTCAAAAACTGGTAAAGAGGCCACCAAGTAGAGAGCGGTTCGGCCCTTCAAAGGAGTGATACCAACACACCAAAGCTAAAAAAAAAAAAAAAAAAAATAACAACAAAATTAAAACCAAACCAAAAACCTACAAAGAGGTGACTAAGTTGAGAATGGTTCGGCCTATAGGCAAAAGGTAGTAGCAAATTGTTGAAAACCAATTTCTTGTTGACGCGGCACTTTATTACAAATCTGCACGGTAGTGGAGTTGAGTCTAATACACAATTTTTAAAAAAGGAGTGATATCATATCAAAAACCAAAACTCGTAAAAGGGGCCGCCAAGTTCCTAATGGTTCGACCCTTCAAAGGAGAGATATCAACACACCAAAACATTCGCCAACATTCGCCCATTTGTACGAAATAAAGCCTTTCATATATTCATTTGTTTATGGCGTGACCGGAACATTGTCTGCACGGGACCATAGTAGTCTTTCACACTACCGTGGTCAGCACACACTGGTGGGGACTTTCCCACGCTCCCTTTTCAAAATGTGTGCAATTGGCAGTAATAGTGTGTGTTTTTTAAAGATCATTTGTAACTATTTTCTGTGTTCTTCACCCGAGCACTTTCACTATGGGATATTAAGGCAAATTTTGTGCTGTTCGTTCGTGAAGTGCTCAGGGCCACTAGCCTTACATGTCGGGATCTCTTACCGCCGCTACTAGAAAAATGTTTTCTCCCTACGAGTGGTCCTAGCATGGAACTCCTTACCAGAGGAGGATGTATCGTCCAATAAAGTGGAAAGTTTTAAACGTGGCTTAAACCTATTTACAGGTATCTGCGGCGAACATGTTAGGCTATATATTGCATCAACAGCGGTGGATGTATGTTTAGGTTGCCTGTTAGTATAGGACTGGTGTCACTGGTTGCATTACCCTTCCATCAACCAACCATAAGTTGTGGTTGAACGATTTTATTGTTATATTATAAGAAGTAAAAATTCACTCTAGCTACCAATAAGCATAGGAAAAGCTGATTTTAAATTTTTCAGCTTAAGGTAAAGGGGTACAAGAATGTTTAGGGACTTAAAGAGTTGGAGTAGTTTCTTTTTGGAGGGAGGGGGGGGGGGGGCAGAATTTGCGACATCAAGAGTCTAAATAAATACGGATGCAGACCTATTTACGTTGCCTTTTGTACTTAAATGTCAGACTGCCTGGGCGTGGAATCGAACTCACGACTTTTGAAACCAAAGGCCGGAGTCCTACCGCTCAGCCACACTGACACGGCCACCTGGCTCAGACATGTCAGTATGGACGGGAGGTAGGACTCCGGCCTTTGGCTTCAAAAGTCGTGGGTTCGATTCCCCGCTCAGGCAGTTTAACATTTAAGTCCAAAAGGCAACGTAAATAGGTTAGCATCCGTATTTATTTAACACTTATCGAGAGCCCATTGCCTTTATGTCCTGTTTATACCAAGAGTCTGGTGTGGTGGGGGGAGGGGGGAGTTAGTCGAAAACTTTTATTTTATTATTATTATTTGTTTGGGGGGGGGGGGCCTGCAATTTATTATTATAAGTATTGACTATTAGCCTATTACATGATTCAACAATTCAAAATAGTTTTGAACGATACCAATTGTTAACTATATTTTGACTATATTAACTATAAATTGACTATAAATTGTTTGTTTTTGCTTTACTCGTGTTTCTGTGAGATTGATTAATATATTTCATTCTTCTTTGTATTCTGCTTTTATCTCCCTTTTCATAAATTTGTTGTGTATATATATATATTTATCGATGCACTTTTTTTATTTTATTTCATTGTTGTTTTGTTGTTGTTCTTTTGGCGCCTAACCTTTGATTCTGTGTGCAAAAGTGCTAATTCAATTGTTTTTCTTTGTGTGCTGCTCTCAAACCACACGCGAGCATTAGATCTTGTGGAATAAGTGTTTGTTTTTGTGTTAATTCTATAATATGATATAATATATAATATATATGATATGATATATATATGGTATGATATATATATAATATATGATATGATATGATATATGATATAATATATTTTTTTTTCAATTTAGTCACCTTCCCTTCAAGCAAGTTCTTTACACGGTATGATAAAGACCTTAGTATAGTCTCTTTCGTTCTCTCCGTACGACGAAGTTTTTTGATAGTTTGTTGGGGTGTCATCACCACCTCAACTTTTCATTTTATTAGGGGGGGGGGGGGAGGGAGGTACCTTGTTTGGAAGATATACACACAAAAACACAGTTGCAGCGGACAAAAGCTTAACGAGCATCAACCTCCCCCAAAGTACGTGATTGTTAGTCATAAAACTCATCCCTCTATGTGTGAAAACTCTAATCCAAAAAAAAAGCTTTTACGACCGTCGCTCATCTGTCCATAGTAAATACCTTGGGGGTCGGCTACAATAAAACCCGAAGTGCGAAGACCGAAGGCAGACGAAAGTATTTTTACAGTGAGGGGAAAAAAAACGGAAACGTTGCGAAGAGGACGACGTCCTTTGGTCGAAGGGCACTTCGACGACAGAGAAAGCACGGGGTGGAGGTTATCGCTGGTTTTCCGAGTACTGAGATTTAACAATGTCGAGGCCAGCAGAACCAAGTCATTGTTGGATTGCTGTACGAGGAAAGCGGGCGACAACCTCCTAACGCACGATTTCAACATCTCAACCGACGGTCATTGTGAAGCACGTTTTTGTAATTGTTGCTAGATTCCGAAACAGATTACTGTCCACTCGACTAGATGCTCTGCTTATTTTTTCATTCAAGCCACAATACAGTTTAGTTAAGCTTTTATTTTGCCCAAAACTTGCCTTCTTAGTTTTTCCATTAGTTTGTAGGCTGTGGCAGATTGACGGAACCTTCGGGTTTTTTTTTTTCTTTTTTCTTTATTAAGAATGACGTAAAATTGTGAGATTAGCATTAACAAAAAGCACTCCAAGAAAGGATTAAAATGGCACTAGCTGCTCCAGGCGTAACATACGCCGGTCTAGCAGGCCGCCATGTTGCCAAACAGGTCAGTTTGTCGTCGCACTGGCGTTTGTTTGTGTTGGGGGCCTACAACTTGGCTGCCCAGTTTTCCGTCAACAATACATTTTGTAATATTGCGTTTATGACTGGTTGTTACTACTAATCGACATTACCCTTCACACTGTCCCTTTTTCATTGCTACCTGTGCAAAGAATGAACATGCGCGCCCTATTTCTGAAGACTTGTCAACAAATAAAAGTCTTCAGAATACAGCGCCATCTACCAAGCACTTGCTTGCGTCAAGCGAAGGAAGGCACAACGCCATTTCTTTTCAAGAAACAAACGAGCCACATTCCTCCAAAAATGTTGAATGAAAATTTGGTACGTCCTCGTCCACCAGGGAACAACTACAAAAGATAGCGATATCACTGCCGCCAGATGGAGCCCGGTATATTACATGTAAAGATTTTCTGCACTGCCTTTAATATACTACGTGTAGGTTGTTTGTCACAATGACTGCTTTTCTCCTCAGTCGACCCTCGCCTACGGTTCGGTGTAAGCGAAATATTTATACAGATATTGGAATGGCAAAATTGGTCAATTTTTAGCGAACTTTTCTCAATAATAATGTATTTGACCGACAGTACACGCTATTGATACGATAAACAGTTTTACATATACTTAAAGCATTAGGGACTGGATGAGGACTTACAAACACAGAACACGGTAAAAAGACTGAAACTGAATCTTCAGCGGGAGGGATGTATGTATCGGGTATCGAGGGAGATCAAAACTGATCAACGCAAACACACTGGAGTCGAAGGTAAACCAAACTCATGTTGCAGCAGCTTTGTAATTTAGGACGAAGTTGAAAACTTTAGCCTCGTGGGATCAGGTTGGCTGCGGTTAGGTTGATGAATGAGGAGCCAGGCGGTTTAGTCGCTGCTTGACTGACGAATCATCGGGTAGGTATGCAGCACGCGCGCGGTGATCAATAACGGGGTGGGGGCGTCAAAGAGCTGTAGAGCCAGGTAAGTACCCAAACCCTCGGAAAACGTCGAAAAAGCCAGAAAAAGGGATTACCACTAAGACAAAAATGGTATTTTTCCAAAGTCTATTTTTGCCCACAACTGGGAAACGTAAAGAGGAAAGCATTCGGCGTCGATCTGGGCCGTTGACGTTCTCATTTTTGAAAAATAGGGACTTTCAAGACAGTTCCATTTTGTTATATGTTGCAGGCAGGCATTTTCCACTGGTCACGCGAACGAAATAACTTAGAAAGAAAGCAAAGATGTCTGTTCCGACTGGGACTCGAACTCAAGACCCAGGTTTGTTTTCTAACTAGGCCACTTGTTAATGAGAACTGTCTGCACATCTGTAGGAACCTTTTAACTTCATTGTGAAGTAGCTATATGACTCGGCTTTCATATTCTTTGTTTGTCTGTTTGTTACTGAATTCATCATTTCCAGAAATACTTGTTTCGGTGGCTACTGGATATCAGGGCTGTGGCCCTGGAAAATTTGTTTAAAGTTGTAAGCTGAAGAATATTTTCTTCACTTTTAGTTAGTTAAATTTTCTTTGTTTTGTTGAAGAATATTTATTTTATTATTATTTTATACTACGATGCACATCATGTGACTGCGTATCTTTTAATCGTGAGTCTCTTGTGTTTGTATTACCTTATTTTTTAAGGTCTTATTTTTACGTTTGTCTACATTTGGTGCATAAGTTTATATTTGCAATTCTTGTGGCTTTTTTTTTTAGGTTTTTTTTTTATTATTATGGTCACCATCACGCTATACGCGAGCATTGGCTCTTGCGGGGTGAGGGCACATACGGTGTTTTGTACTGTTTGCCTGATTCAGTAAACCAATTTTTGATTCTTGATTGTCGGAGCCGTAATAACAAAAACCCGCTATCCGATTGCAATCCAACCTGGTACGTACAGCACGTTCCTAACCTCACCGAGCAGCTCAGCACTATTGCCACACATCGCCAAAGTTGTTCCAAAACGCGCGATTAATTTCCAGATTCCTCTCTGTGACGTTGATGATGAAGCATCGGACTCAACCGTTCTTCGAGGCGATTTTTCTTCTAGATCCACTGACTAAAGACGGCAGACGTGTAGTTTTTCTTCGCTTATGTAAACATAATTAACAAATTGGGGAGACAGTCGTCACACACAAAGTGACGTCAAACTTCAGTCTTTTAGGAACGAACCAGATGCTTTTGCGCATGCATCACGCTTGCGTTATCAAGGACGTTGTTAAGTAGTTTTCAGTTAAATGCCGACTGATAAATACGTGTATTTCCTATGGTCGAGTGACCTTTTACCTTCTTTTAGCGTAGTGGGGACTAAGCTAAAAGAAGGTGAAAAATCACTCAACCATAGGAAATACACGTATTTATCAATCGTCATTTAACTTAAAACTGATTAACAACTCCCTTGACAACACAAGCGTGATGCATGCGCTGAACCATCTGGTGTGTTCCTAAAATTAAGCTTGACGTAAGTTTTAAAATGGAGTAATCGGTCTGGATCTGGACGCGCTGATTTGTGGAATTATTTTAGGAAAGTTCTCGTAGTAAAGCAGGTGCTGGTATTGTTCAATCATGCAGACAAAGTTACTTGAATGAATTTCCACTGTGTTGCCAAGAAGCTGATATTTCTTTTCTTTTCTTTTCTTTGTTGTGTACACATGTTCATCAGGTCACTACGACCTGGCAGTGGAGTTCTCAGGGCCCGACGGGAAACCGAATTTACTGTGTTTACAATTCAAGGCCGGGTGTTAAGTTAGAATTTTCAAGTTAGGGACCTGTCATTATTTATCGCCGGGGGGGGGGGGGGATGAAATTGGGGAATCATAAATTGTTTGGGCCCTCTCGAGGGGAGGTCATACATTTTTTAAGCCAATCAACGGGGGGGATGGGGGGGGTCACACAAAAATTGACCAAACTGGAAGAAAATGTCATTTTTGGACAAAAATAACACTTTCAGCAATCAAAATTTCTAAAAACGCCTTAGTATCTTCCCCACAATGTGATTGTTTACAAGGTTTTGAAGTGATTAGTACCAGTACTTTTTCCTGCGTTAGCAACGGTGGTTTCTAGTGTACGCGGGAGAGGCCACCATCCGGGGGGGGGGGGTCGCATAGCTTTTTGTTTTTTCAATAGACTTTGGAGAACAGCTTTGCCTCCTAGTTTCTCGGCTTCTTCTGTCTTTCAGATGCTAACTATGTTATAGATGTAGACAAGCAAATAGTTCGTTCATCATACTTATTGCATGAAACTCCACACAAGATGGGTGTAAGGAACATCGATGTTGTATAGAACAGTCTTAACGCACCGTGTCTTTTCTTTAAACACGAGGCACGTTTTCCTAACAACTTGTAATACCGTAACATATTAAAGGGACATTCCTCCCAGCGCCATTTTTCTCGATCCTCCACATCAAGTACGGCTCCAAAGGTTTATTTACTTACCGTTTGTCTTCACCTTGCTAAAATTCCGTTTTAAAATGTGGCGTCTAGGAGATTTTCTGTTGAATATTGGGGAACTTTATTTACGTTCTTCCAGAACGTATATGATGCATTGCGCGCCTACGATGACCTTGAACTTTTTATCCCTGTATGCGCAACACTAATTTTAATCGTTTGCTAGTAATTACTATGAGATCAAAAATCTAAAAGACTAATGCAGTAAAAATTAGAATTAATTATTCCAATAGTTCGCCGGAGCAAAATTATAAGACACTAGTCTAGAAAATTACAAATTGTGACTTTAAAATACGAGAATCATTCCGGTTTGTGACGACACAATTAATGCGTTCATGATGGCTTGTCTGTTAGGCGCAATGCCAACTGAGATAGTAGCTTCGTTTTTCGCTGCCAGGAACGAAGCTACTGTTTCAGTTGACCTTGAATATGGTAATACACGGATGCGATCGACGCGTAACTGTTATAAGGCAGGCGGTATGTTGCTTTAATGTGGTTATACGAAATCATATGCATACGGTTTCAATATTGATACGAAAAATGCATTTTTTGGGGGTGGGTCACATTATTTTTGGACCTTGATGGGGGGTAGGGTTTTTCCGGGTGCCGAAGGGGGGGGGGGGGGCATCGAAATTTGGTGGTCACATTTTCATTTCCTCCCTCCATAAATAATGACCGGTCCTTTAGTGCTGCGCTATCACAAAGCCAATCTTTAGACAACTGTCGGCCGTGTTTAACAGGGGCACGTAAACAGGGTAGCATTCTCGTCAAACCCACATTGTGGTGCATGTGCGTCATTTCCTCATCCATGCCGAACTTCACACTGAGCGACGATAGTCCGACGTTGGGGAAGAACGCGTCCATTTTCTTGGATGCTGCACCGATTCCGCAACACGCAATAGATTGACTGGTCATGCTAATCAGTGCGTTTATATCTGTATATCTCATGGTTAAAAGATTATTTTAGTTGCGGTCAGTTTACGAAATGTCTTGATAAGTATTAAAAGTTTTGTGGGATGAAGTATTTTGCCTAACCGAATTACATTTGCTTAAAGGAAATTACAACACGTAACAAGCTGGACCCATGCATGCTGCACGGTGACTTAATTTCCTGGTGTTTCGCCTCTTAGGAAAGTAACTCGCGCTTTCAATTTCTCCCCCCCCCCTCAAACACCTCTGACCCTCCTGGGCTCCCGACTCCCTCCCCCCTCCACACCCCCTCCCACACTCCCTACAGTGTGGGGGTCTGCATATCTCCCTGCCAGCAATTTGGATTCGGTTATACATATATATGCTCAGCCCTTCCCCTTTTCCCCCAC